>WNWK01000167.1:57500-65000 GCA_009830355.1 Cherax destructor | reverse complement strand
GTTGTAAATTGTGTAAATGTAAACATAATCTCCATCACATGTGAAACCTTGACGCAAATGTTCAAAAAATGTACAGGGGGATCCCCGCCCCCCCCTTCCCTAGCATACAACGGTGGTAGGAGGAGTAGGAGATGAAGGGGAAGTAGGAGGGGGAGGAGAAGAAGGACAAGGAGAAGAAGGATGAGAGGAGGAGAAGAAAATGAAGAAGGAAAAGAAGAATATTGATGATATTTAATACCGACAAGTTGTTGATGCCTTGTGTCATGCCTGTGCTGAGGCATGGAGGTGTTTTTCTGATCAGGAGGAGGAAGAGGAGGAAGGATAGGGAGGGAGGAAAGAAGGAGGGACAGGGAGGAAAAGGAGGGAAGAAGGGTAGAGCCATGTCACCCAGAAGAAAGGGGGTTGACATTCTGTCACCTTGTCATGGCTGTACAAAATGTCCAACATTAAGCTCCACTTTTGAGAATTTACTGATGTCGCTGAAGGAGTGAGTAGGGAAGAGTGGCAGGTGGTGATTACAGGAGGGAAGAAGGGAGGGGGAGGGTGTTAATGACAGGAGGAAGCAGGAGAGGAAGGAGGGTTTGACGGAGGAAGCAGGAGGGAGGAGGGTATTATTGACAGGAGGGAAGCAAGGAAGGAGGAAAAGGGAGGGTGTTATTGACAGGAGGGAAGCAAGGAAGGAGGGAGAGTATTGACAGGAGGAAGCAGGAAGGAGGGAGAGGGAGGTTATTGACAGGAGGAAGCAAGGAAGGAGGGAGGGGGAAGGGTGTTATTGACAGGAGGGAAGCAAGGAAGGAGGGGGGAGGGTGTTATTGACAGGAGGGAAGCAAGGAAGGAGGGAGGGGAAGGGTGTTAATGACAGGAGGGAAGCAAGGAAGGAGGGAGGGGGGAGGGTATTATTGACAGGAGGGAAGCAAGGAAAGGGGGGGGAGGGTATTATTGACAGGAGGAAGCAAGGAAGAGAGGAGGAGGGTGTTATTGACAGGAGGGAAGCAAGGAAGGAGGGAGAGAAGGGGGATATGAAGGAGGACTCAGGGAAAGGAGGGAGAGAGGTGACGGCACGAAAGAAGTAAGCAGGAAGACGATTGAGAGGGTGTAGACGGGGAAGGAAGGAAGAGGGAAAACAAACGAGAAAAGTGAGGAGGGAGGGGAAGGGTAATTAAGGAGGGAGGAAGGAGGGGGAAGGGTGTGTACGGAGCAGGAAAGTAAACATAAAGGAATAGAGGGAAGGAGAGGCGATGAGATGGTAAAATAAGATAGAAGGAAGGAGAAGAGAAAGGAGTTAATTCTTAGGAAGGAGGGAGAGAGGAGAGAAAGAAGAGAGGAAGAGAGAAGAGAGAGAGAGAAGAGAGAGAGCGGTAGAGTAGTAGAGGAGGAGGGGAGTGGTGATGGGAAATATACTAGGTAGAGAAAAGATGGAGAAAGAGAGAGGAGAGATAAAGAGTTTTCGCTTAAAACTGAGAAGAGAGAAGTAGAGGGTGATAATTGTCGTTTATAAGGAAGAGAAAAGGGGGAAGGGGTGAAGGTTCTCCTTAGGAAAAGGTTATAACTCAAAAAAGAACAAGTCAGTTAAGAACCTGGTCAGTGTTGACAACATCATCCTTGTGTCAGAATAAGATCAATGTTGACATCACTGTTATTGTTTCTCAACGCCTTGAGTCTCAGTCGTGTGTCTAATCTTGCCCTGCCAACCCCCTTCCCCTGCACCCCCTTCCTTACCTCTTGCCCTGCCAACTCCCTTCACCTGCACCCCCTTCCTTACCTCTGGTGAGAAGAGGGAAGGGGAAGCTGGAAAGTCGTTGCTTATCTCTGGGGAAAAAAAATACTTAGATTGTTTAAATGAAGGCTGGGCTAACGTCTGTAATGTTGTTTGTGTGTAAGGGTGTTGAACTCCCGCTCTTGGGTCCATCTCTGGACTATCTGTTGGCTGACGTAATGCGTTTCTTTGTTTTTTTTTAAAGTGTGACCTGTCGTTCTCCAGTCTGTAACACTCCGTAATTGCAGTAACTGTGACATATCTGAAAGTTCAGTACCCATGTGTCGTTTCCTCCTCCACGTCCGTACGACGCACAGTCCTGCAAGTTGAATATCCACTGAGATACGTAAGGAAGGTTAAGCTCAGGTGCTGTCGTTAGAGTTTGAGCAGCAGAGTTCTTCGAATTCTTTTTACCAGCTTAAATTCCTTATGTGACTGCTTCCCACTGAGAGATGCTCCAGTGTTGGACTCCTGCTCGTTTACGGATTTGTTTTTTTGAAGATCCCAGTCGTTGGTTGAGGGGAAACGACGCTTCGTACCTCCTGAACGAGGAGGATATGAAGGAATTGTCTCGGCTCTTAGCGTCGCCCCGGAGCAGGATTTTAAACTTTTATCACTGACTTGACGTGAGCGATGGACTTGTCAGTTTCCAGTCGCTCAGTCAGGTTGTGCGAATGTTGGAATGCTCAGTATAATAAAGATAGCCTTGTGATCAGACGAGACGACGATCCACATAAACTGCAAGTAACTATGTCTTCAGGTAGATCATTAATGACGGGGTCAGACGAGGAGTAGAAATGTGAATGGAAAAGTTTTGCAAAGTTTCTAGATAAAAATCTATAAGAAATGATGGCCGAGGTCACCAGCTATGATGTTGACTGTTATCCTGTAGACGAAGGAAGTCTGTGAAGGTAGAACTGACGACTATACAGACAACGTTATAGAGATGACACAACTGCATACACTAGGATATCTTCATTTGGACGTTGTTTACTCCAGGTTTATGTTATCAGTGAAAAAGTTAATTGATCCGCAGATTGTATATTTACACGTACTAATATAGGGGGTTCCTTGATTCGTACGTACCCTGGTGAACGCCATTTCCAGGTGATAAGGAAAAGCAGCAACAATGGGTTGGGTAATAACATGTAACACAGCGCACGTTCGCACCTCTATGTTTCCGTTTGTGTCATAGCTTCCATGAGATGTAGCTAGAAGTTCTAAGTTCTCCGAAATCTTACCCAAAAGAGCCTCCATATTACGACGACGAGTGTTCACGAACCTGTACGTAAGTTCACTTAATTTATAAATTAGTAATGTAGCTTCTTATGTAGCTAATTGATTGGTTCGTGTGTCTGCACTCTTGACTCGACAGATACATATAATAGTTGCTCTTGTGGCATGCTGAATGCTGCAATGTAACTCTAAAGGTTTTATTCAAGACAAAACTGCCTGTGGAGCTGCAACTGTAATAGCTAGGCTATGTGAGAAAGTTTTCATCAGATCTGAGTAGGCTTTGTTGGTGTGCTGGGAGATTAAGTGGTCCTGCCTGGCCACTTCCTTTTTATTATATTTTGTAGTGACAGGGAGCTTCGTGAGGCTCTCTACCGGTGCCACTGATGACAATCGAAGGGATTTTTTCAGTGGTGTGCTGGCCCCTCTAACAACAGGGAGGGCGGCCGTCTGGCCTCCCAACCTCTCGTCGTGTACTACACATTCACCAGTCGAATTCTTCCCCACATTTTTTTTTTTAACTTACACATTCATTCCTCTCTTGCTTCATCCATTTTTCTCCTCTACCTCCGTCTTCTTATTATTCTTGCATTTTCTTATCTTCTCTTTCCTTTCTGACTAGTCTTTTCAGCTCTCCAATTTTCTTCTTCACATATTTCATCCTTCCTCCAAATTCCATACTCCTGATTCTCTCTACTTCCTTCCTGTCCTTCCCTCTTCTTTAGAGTCACTCTCGTCACCCCCTTCATTATCTTCCTCCTTCTACCAGCAGTTTAATAAGGTTGGGTTACATTGACTGATTAAAGATGTGAAAAGAGGTGCAACGTAAGGGTAAGGAGACATGCAGTGAGATGAGGGGGGCAATGATGGGAGAAAATAAGATGCGAAGGAGAAGTGAGAGTGAAAAGTAACAGGCTCTCTCAAAAACGTAGAGAACCAATGAAATACGAAGGGAATAATGTGTGGTACAATATATTTTATTAAAAATTATTAATTAATTATCCCAGGTATTATTTAGCTTTATTAGGTATGATAAAGTATCCACGGTATTATTTTGTATTGTTTGGTATTCCAAGTACCGGTATTATAATAGGTATCTTAGGTAATGCTAGGTATCCCAGCTACTGTTGGGCCTCCCGGTATTATGAGGTATCCCACGTGTTATTTAATATTAGATATATCCCAGGTATTATAAGGAATATCCCAGGCTGCATTAGGTATATCCCAGGAATAATTAGGATTTTATTGTTTGTGTTTGTTGCATCACTTGTTTGTTTCCAGACAAACAATGCCCGGAGTGCGTAGCGGAGTCTTCGGAATGAAAGGCCTCTGGAAATGAATGTAAACATTGGAATGTGTCAGAGAAGAGTGGCAGTGGCGGCGGTGGTGTCTTTATTTGGATATGAGGCATGATCTTTGTATGTTGCAGTGAGGAGGGTAGAGGAGGAGGTGGAGGAAAGTAGAGGAGGAGGAGGAGGAGAAGAGTAGAGGAGGAGGAGGAGAAGAGTAGAGGAGGAGGAGGAGAAGAGTAGAGGAGGAGGAGGAGAAGAGTAGAGGAGGAGGAGGAGGAGGAGAAGAGTAGAGGAGGCTGGAAAAAAATAGGGAACTGTAAAAGGAGAAAGATGGAGAAGGAGGCTGGAGAAACTGGAAGCTGAAGAAGGAAGAGGCTGAAGGAGAAGAAAGATGAAGAAGGAGAATGCCGAAGAAGCAGAAAGTTGAAAGAAGATACTAGAGGAGGAAGAGGAAGAAGAAGAAGAAGAAGGAAGAGGAGGCTGGAGGTGTCTATTCAGAGATCAATGTGCGATGCGAATATTATGCAGAAGAATGCTTTAAAAAAATAAAAAGCGTTGCAGAGGTATGTTTGATAAATTTCGTAAAAGAGAAGAGGGTTGGTTGAGAGGTGATTATTTATGTACTTCTGAAAAGACTGCTATTGTATGAATGATGGTGAATGTGTTTTCTTCTTATGATCACCCAGTCTTGATAGTAAATGACTGATGTTTTAAACTGCGTGTGTGTTTGTATACACACACATCAGCTGTATATATATATATATATATATATATATATATATATATATATATATATATATATATATATATATATATATATATATATATATTATATGCACAAATCGGAGCAAGCGATACTAGATGCAAAACTACTACGGGGTGAGATGAATGATAGCTCTTGGCCTTTCGTGTTGCACTCAACACATCATCAGGCGCTTGCAATGTTGTAGAAAAAAGGAGGAGGTCCAAGCAAATACGATGACAGGAAGCGCCTTTGCAAAGGCGCTTCCCTCCCAAGACTACCCTCCCCAACATTACCCTCCCCAACACTACCCTTCCCAACACCAACCTTCTCTCTACATCTTCCCCATCACCACCACTCTGCCCTACAACTATCTTCCCCTCCACTGTCCTCCCTGTAGCCCCTCCCCATCAATTCCCCACCCCATCAGTGCCCCACCCACCATCCCTAACACGGCCCTCCTCACCACACACCTCCTCCATCACTACTCTCCCAAACATTATCTCCCTCATCTCCCCCACCAACAAATATCCCACTTGCCTCCCTCAGTTTCCAACCTCTCCAACACCTACACAAGCTCCTCCTTCTCTCTCTCTCACCCCCTCACCTCCCTCGGTCCACTCCATCAATCCCTCCCTGCCTCTCCCATCCCCCAGCTCCACTGCCCTACCTTTCCCACTCCCTAACCCCTATTACTCTCCCTTTCCACTCTCACCCCCCAGCGCACTATCCTCCCCACTCCCTCACTTCCCTGCCTCCCCTCCCCAACATGAAGGGACTAGTCCACCTCTTGCAATACATCATGTTTAAACAACCAGATACTCTGTAACCAAACAAGCGGAGATCATGTTGCAGATTGCCCTTCCTGACAGCTCTTTAAAACGCACTCATGGCTTATGCGTCGGCAAGTTGATAATTATTAAAATTTGCATTTCAATAGGCGCTTGCCAAGCGGCGCATGCGGCAGCGACCTGCGGGAGACAAGTGTGAATCTTATCGCTTCTCGGAGTGAGGGTCAATGTGGCGCCGATCGGCGGGTCAGTTCTCGTGACCGTGTAACCTGGAGATATTATTGTAGTTAACGCAATCGCCGGAGACTAGAGGGCACGGGCATCATCCCGGGCACGGGCATAACTCCGGGGCTCAGGCATACCCCTGGCGCAGGCATATTCCTGGGTATGAAAGAGAACAGGTATTCTGACCTGCCTCTTTTACAAAAACTTCTGTTGTACTGCCCCTTCTCAGAGCAGGGTGCTACAACCTGCCAGGGTGCTACAACCTGCCAGGGTGCTACAACCTGCCAGGGTGCTACAACCTGCCAGGGTGCTACAACCTGCCAGGGTGCTACAACCTGCCAGGGTGCTACAACCTGCCAGGGTGCTACAACCTGCCAGGGTGCTCAACCTCCAGGGTGCTACAACCTACCAGGGTGCTACAACCTACCAGGGTGCTACAACCTACCAGGGTGCTACAACCTACCAGGGTGCTACAACCTACCAGGGTGCTACAACCTACCAGGGTGCTACAACCTACCAGGGTGCTACAACCTACCAGGGTGCTACAACCTACCAGGGTGCTACAACCTACCAGGGTGCTACAACCTGCCAGGGTGCTACAACCTACCAGGGTGCTACAACCTACCAGGGTGCTACAACCTACCAGGGTGCTACAACCTACCAGGGTGCTACAACCTACCAGGGTGCTACAGCCTACCAGGGTGCTACAACCTACCAGGGTGCTACAACCTACCAGGGTGCTACAGCCTACCAGGGTGCTACAACCTACCAGGGTGCTACAACCTACCAGGGTGCTACAACCTACCAGGGTGCTACAACCTACCAGGGTGCTACAACCTACCAGGGTGCTACAACCTGCCAGGGTGCTACAGCCTACCAGGGTGCTACAGCCTACCAGGTGCTACAACCTACCAGGTGCTACAACCTACCAGGTGCTACAACCTACCAGGGTGCTACAACCTGCCAGGGTGCTACAACCTACCAGGGTGCTACAACCTGCCAGGGTGCTACAACCTGCTAGGGTTCTACAACCTGCCAGGGTGCTACAACCTGCCAGGGTGCTACAACCTGCCAGGGTGCTACAACCTGCCAGGGTGCTACAACCTGCTAGGGTTCTACAACCTGCCAGGGTGCTACAACCTGCCAGGGTGCTACAACCTGCCAGGGTGCTACAGCCTGCCAGGGTGCTACAACCTGCCAGGGTGCTACAACCTGCCAGGGTGCTACAACTTGCCAGGGTGCTACAACCTACCAGGGTGCTACAACCTGCCAGGGTGCTACAACCTGCCAGGGTGCTACAACCTGCTAGGGTTCTACAACCTGCCAGGGTGCTACAACCTGCCAGGGTGCTACAGCCTGCCAGGGTGCTACAACCTGCTAGGGTTCTACAACCTGCCAGGGTGCTACAACCTGCCAGGGTGCTACAACCTGCCAGGGTGCTACAACCTGCCAGGGTGCTAC
>WNWK01000167.1:0-52500 GCA_009830355.1 Cherax destructor | reverse complement strand
ATCCTTACTCCTCCTAACACCTCTATTTTGAACCATATACATTCCTCTCCTCTCTCCCCTGATGCTCTTCTACCATCTCTTTGCAACTTTACCTGCCTCCTAATCATCTTAATGACTCCTCCTTACCAAACATTTCCTTCCTGCTCTCACTTTTCCTCCTCGTTCTCTTCTTCCTACTCCTCTTCCCCATTTTCTTCCTACTTTTCCTTCTACTCCTTTTCCTACTTTCTCTTCTTACTCATTTCCCTACTTCCCTTCTTCGCTTTTTCATCCTCCTCTTCCTGCTACTTCCCTTCCCTTTTTATTCCCCCTTTTTTCTCTCCTTTAAATTTCCCTATTCTTTTTTCATTCCTTTCAGGCGCCTATCAAAAATTGTAAGACACATCTGTGTATCAGTTTTTGGTGGGCCGCGAGGCGCACCCTGGGTGCTGAGTGATGAAAGTGATGCTTGGTATTGTCTTGGGCAGGGAGATGACACTGTCTGAGAGATGAGGCGGTGAGCCAAGCTATTATAGAAGGGGAGGTATTGTACAAGGGGAGGTATTATACAAGGGGAGGTATTATACAAGGGGAGGTATTGTACAAGGGGAGGTATTATACAAGGGAAGGTATTATACAAGGGAAGGTATTGTATATGGTAAGGCATTATAGACCGAGAATCTACATAATCTGTTATGCAAAACAACCCCAAGGGGAGTTGAATAATGGCTCTAGGCCTTTCGTGTTGCAATCAACACATCATCAGGAGCTTGCATAGTTGCGGAAATGAGTGAATAATCTTAACAAGGCGTCCCTCAGAACGAATTTGGTGAGATTATTTACTCATTTCTGCAACTTTTCAAGTTCCTGATGATGTGTTGATTGCAACACGAAAGGCCTAGAGCCATTTTTCAACTCCCCTGTGGTTGCTTTGCATCCTGTGTCCCTTGTAGGCGATTCTTGCATATAATCTGTAATGTAGATGAATGGTTCAGAGAACCGACAAGCTGATAAATTAGACACATATGCAACACTTGGGTATCTTTATTGAGGAAACGTTTCGCCACACAGTGGCTTCATCAGTCCATATAAAGGAGGCTGAGGGACTGATTGCCTCAAACTCCTCCAGTTCTTCACCATTCTCCTTTGTATGGACTGATGAAGCCACTGTGTGGCGAAACGATTCCTCATTAAAGATACCCATGTGTTGCACATGTGTCTACTTTATCAATCTGTAATGTGATTTTAGTCAATAGTTCGGTGATGCGTGGAGTGCGAGTCCCGTAGAGTTCCCACCTAAAGATTCTAAACGCAAATTCTCTAAAAAAAAAATATTTTTCATGGGAGTTTGTAATTTCACAGAAACCAATAGACTGATCGTAGTGAAACTCACACAAGATATTCTACCATAAAAAAGAACACACCGTAGACCATTATCACAGTAAAAAAAAAAATATTTTTATTAATGTTGAAAATTTAATATTTACTGAAGATCAAAATTATATATATATATATATATATATATATATATATATATATATATATATATATATATATATAAATGTACATGGACATTTAAATGGACACATACGCAAACGTTTGCTTAAATGTCCAGCTTGATGACACAATTTCTTTGCGATCCAAAAGAGTACATGAGATGCTCCAAAAAAATATTAATAATAATAGTGAGGTAGAGGCTATATTATTTGCTAAAATATTAATTAACTCTTCCTCTAAGTAAGGAGCACTAACGTTAAGTTTGAAGCTGACCGGAAGAGGTATTCTCCAGTTATTGCACTGAATATTCCCCACCCGGATGGGGGGTAATACTAGAAATAACTCCCTCATGACCTTGTATATTCTATATATAAAAATTGCACTTACAAAAATTCGTGATTTGTCTTTGTGTCATGAGATTTGTCGTCACATCTATTTTCACGGGTGCTGCAATATATATATATATATATATATATATATATATATATATATATATATATATATATATATATATATATATATATATGTCGTGCCGAATAGGTAAAACTGGTCAATTAGCAAGAACTCATTTAAAATTAAGTTCTTTCTAAAAATTCTATTTTACGTTTAAAGATATATTTTTTTTCATTTATGTTAATGCAAAAATTAATAATTTTGTACCAAAAGAACCTTAGAAAACTTACATAACCTTATTATAACAAGCGCAATTTAATTTAGCCTAATCCAACTAAATATATTTTATATATATTATGACAAAAGCACTGCTTATCTATTGATATGAGTTCTGGATATATATTTGAAGGCAACATGATTGATTTATAAAAAATCATAAAAGTCAAGCAAGTCTCGGTATTGCATTAAAAAAATCAGACACACACACACAAGAACTTACAGGAATTTGTGATCTGTCTTTCACAACTGAATATGTTGACATACAAAATTAAATACATATTTTTTTAATTATGTGTGACGCTGGAGGTTTGATCTTCCTTACGTGACCTCGCAGATGGGAGAGTATGTGACCACCTGTTCCCCTACCTCCTCCCCACCCTGGCAGGTGGTGTTAACTCCTACAGTAGCAAGAGGATCCGAAATGTTCAAGCGTTTGTTTATGTGTTGTATGTAGGTGCGAGATGCTGCTGCTGCTGCTGCTGCTGCTGCTGCTGCTGCTGGTGAGGTTAATGCTGCTGTTGATCCTGGTAATTATGAAGATGCTGATGCTACAGAACTTGGTGATGCTGCTGCTGATTCTCTAACTGATTATGCTGATGGTGGTGCTCTTATTGTTATTCTCGTTGCTTTTATAACTGGGCGGTTGTTTTTATTTCACATGTTTGTGTCCTTGGGATTCGCTACTGTTGTTCTTGTTTTTTTTCCCCGCTTACTTTGTTTTTGTCACTCTGGTCTTTCTTTTTGATGCTCTGGTTTTTGTTTTTGTAAGAGTCGATGTTGTTGTTCTGGTTGTTAAGGGTCACCAAGGCGTGAGCCGTACTGGACCCTCGATCCCTATATTCCGATGGAACTTGTTTTCCAGCAGGGACTTTTACACAACTACTGAAAGGGAACTGAAAATATTTGGCAGTTAGATAGATCAAGCCGTTACTTTGGCTATGGTTACGTAATTTTCCCTCCGCTCCTACCTTTCCCCACACCCCAACCTTCCCCTACCGTACCCTCAACACCACTACTGTCCTCCCTCTCCCTCCTTACTCATACCTCTCACTCCCCATAGTCCACTCATCCACTTCGTCTCTACACCTCTGTAACCTCTACCTCCTACCTACTGATCACCCTATCCGACTACCATCCTTCCAAACTTCTCAAACTCTCCTCTTTATTACCTGCGACCCTTACCAATCTACCTAACAGCATTCCTACTACTTGCTCACCTGTCTACTTACTCACCTGTCTAATTGCTCACCTGTCTACTTACTCACCTGTCTACTTGCTCACCTGTCCACCTTCCCATCCACTTATCTACTGATCTACCTAAACAGGCCAGATTAAAATATTTTTTTGATCCTGGCCTCTCTCTTAATAGTGCTCCAGGTAGCAGGTAGCTTACGATATCAATCCATTGATAAATATTTGCACTGTATACAATGTATGGGTCGCAACGGGGCCTATACATTGCAAACAATATATAGGTCTCCATAGATTCCATTAAGCAGTTTTATTTTTCCTTTTTCACTTCATCTGAGATTCCTGGGGCCTATTTTTTTTCCGAAGGCTCTGGGCGTCCATTGGACAATCCAGCCCTGAACGTGTCAACCTTCTCCTTATCCGTATTGACAAACTTTTTTTTTTTTTATATGCACATATTTTTAGCCCCAGATGGGTGAAACGTTGTGTAAGAAAAAAGCTGTGTAAGCAGAAGTTGTGTAAATAGAAGTTGTGTAAATAGAAGTTACGTAAATAAAAGGCTTTTATTATTATTATTATTATAAGCGTCTCTTTTACACCATGTGCAGGCACACCAGCCCAGCTCACCAGCCCAGCTCACCAGCCCAGCTCACCAGCCCAGCTCACCAGCCCAGCTCAGCAACCCGCCTCCTTTCACAGCACTCTTGGCAACGCTGCTTAACCTTATGCTCTTCTCTCCACTTTTATCTTTCAGGACTTTTCACACGCATGAAATATGATGAATGATTACGATCGACACAGCTATTGTGGCGCTATCTATACACGGGCCTTGGAAACGCCACTATTGCTCTCGTGGTATCGTCCCGACTACTCGAGTCGGGACACGAACTTGCTATGCTCCCTTGAAGCCCTAGAGGTCAGAGTCCAGATCGTAGAAGCTGTACAATGGGTCTTTATGGGAGGGGTCAAAGAGACGAGGCTGTCGAAAGGATGGGGATAGGGATGTGAACGGCTATGGTTACCCAAGACGATGTCGGGTTCTCTAGAGGGTTCTTAGCCTGGGACGGGACTTCTCAAGGCGGGAGATAAAGATCTCCGGTCCGGCAGCATCCTGGGCACGATGTTCACGCCCATTTTTTTTTTCCTGGTGATGGAGTCCGGTGCCAGCGCCTTGGAGATGGGGTTGCCTGCAGGCATCGTCAGTCTTAACAACACAAAGAACAACGGCCGAAGGCCTACGGGTCCATGCGGTTCTATGCCTCCTCACACCCATCCTTGCCAGCAATGTCTAGGATAAACACAACAACACTTGGATTAACACATAGATTACTTGCATCACCTCAAGACGTGATTTCGCGATTCAGTGAGAAATGAGCTGTTGAGGTTCGACGGGAGATCTGTCGGAGAGGCTCGACAGATAGTGATGCCGAGGTTCAAGAAAAGAAGTCAGCTGCAGAAGTTTAGCTAGAGATCAGCTGCACGGAAACCTAGTTTGAAGAGCATATTGTTGATCAGTGTCCGGCAGCAGTGACAGTAGTCGCTATAGTCTGTAGTTCTGGCCACTGCCAGGATCTTCCTCTGGAAGAAGAAGTTTTGTCCTCTTTCACAGGAGGTGGACACATTCTATCTCTCTCTCTTTCTTTCTCCGCCCTCCTCTTCTCCTCTCTCTCTCTCTCTCTCTCTCCCTCTCCCCGCCCTCCTCCTCCTCTTCCTCTCCCAGTCATCAGGACTCAGTGTCCGCAGGTCTCCTGGGAGAGGCTGGAGTTCCTCGCCCGTGAGATCCCATCTAATCTCCTTAAGTATTTATGGACACCGAATGCCCCCCGGAATGGCGGTGCTTCACTCTGAAAAAGATTCACCTCCATGATTTTTGCACACGAGAGAACCCCGGCTGTTGTGGCCGTGAGGTGATATTTACCCTCCCTTGAATTTTTATATATATTTTGGTTCTTTTTTTTTTTTTTTTTTTTTTTGCTCTTCGGAGAGTAGCGCCGGAAATTCTGAAATCGCTGGATTGCTGATTAATTGTCGGGGAATTGTGGAATTGTCGGGGAATTGTGGAATTGAGCAATTTTCTTCTCCACTGTACGGGGGAGTAATTGCAGTCATAGTTTCAGAGTTCATTTCTGTAACCCAGTTATTGTCCCCCGCCACCATTCAGCTGTACTCTGGATGCCTGGAAACTGGAAGCGAATTGGGGGAGAAGTACCTTGATGCTGGTGAAGGACTTTTGATCTAAGGAACTGGAGCTACCACTGCCCTTTCCTGGAAGCAGACCGCTTACCTTTTATTGAGGTCCGTGGTTCGATCCCCGGTACTGGTGGAAACATTAGGACGTGTTTCCTTAAGACACCTGCTGTCTTAAGTCAACTAGGTACCTGGGTGTTAGCCGACTGGTGTGGGTCGCATCCTGGGAACAAAATTGACCTAATTTGCCCGAAATGCTCTGCATAGCAAGGGGCTTTCTATACAGTAGTATGTAACTGATGTAAACTATGGTTTGTGTACTTTGTACATGTACTTGTACAAATAAAGATTATTATTATTTCTTTCCAGGCGCTGTTTGACCACTATGGGTTTAGCGCTTCCCCGTAAGCATAAGAATAACGATCTCCTGGAAATTGGAACTCCACTATAGGCTCTGTTTCGCTGCCAAATTTCCAGCGGCTGTAGCGGACTATCACTGTCGTGTTCTCGTTTCCAGACCAAGTTTCATTTGTCTTCTCCGTGTCTCTCACTGGGGCTTTTATTTATTGTTTCCCAGGGTTTTCAAGTCTGGATATCCTTCTTCGGATCGGTGAGGGATTTCGAACATTGTGGATCACTGAGGGATTACGAACGTTGTGGATCTATTAGGGATCACCAACACTGTGGATCACTGAGTTATCACCAACACTGTGGATCACTGAGACATTACGAACAGGAGTGATGACGCAGTCAGTGTGCATCTCGTCAGTGCCATACATAACGAACGAACTTTTTCCAACAATTAAAGCTGGTGCGCAGGTAAGTTCAGGTGACGTAAATGACATTCAGATAGAACGGATACTTTTAACCACATTGTTTCGCCACACAATGGCTGTAGTATGTCAGCCATATAAAGGCCCTGTCTGGGCGAAACGTTATCCAAAACTGATTTATTATTTGGGTTTTAAGCCCATCGACTACACAAAGGCTCATTAAGGCTAGAGTGGAGGCTGTACACCAGTTACGGATACTGTAATTCCTGAAAGAGTGATTCAGGTATAACTCTCAGTATATATGCACTGAGAGACATATACCTCTCGGTGTCTCTATAACCTTCATTGTTGTGGGTATCAGAGGGTATTAATCGCATCTAAGTGTCATATACTCCACCTTATCGGCATTTACATAAAATTCCACTTCATTTTAGTGTAAGCCGTAAGGGATGTGGGCATTGTGTAGTGGTATTTTCCACGCAGGGTCCACGATGTCGGGGATAATTTTTGCAAGGTAGGAGAGAAATTCGACTAGTGCGCAACATGTTCCAGATTTATGTGGGCAGGTGATGGCTTGTCTAGGTCTTCTGCGCTCTTCAGCGGCATCCAAGTAGCTTCGTCAGCCTTCAGCAAACTGTATTAGGCCTCGACAGGTTGTGGCAAGCCTCGACAGTCTGTAGTAAGGCCCGAAGTAGGTCTAACTAGGCCTACTGCAGACTGCCATTTTCTGATCCCTTCCCTCTCCACCACCTAAAAAAATGTCTTTGGCATAGCTTTAGAAGTTTAAGAAGACTGAAAAAAAAGGGATGGTCGACTAGGTTTGTGTATATTTCTTGACGTTATTCACTGGGTTTCAAGAAGTTATTCACTGGATTCCAGGAGGCTCCAGACACTATGCACTGGACTTCAAGAGGCTCGAAGAGGCTAGACACGGGTATTGAAGAGGCTCTAGATATGCAGCGAAGAATCTGAGCAAGGTGGAGAGAGGATACAGCAGGAAGCTCCTGGAGTTGTCAACATTTGGCGCCCCTCTGGTCGGCTGTGGTCACCTTAATCCTTTTAGGGCTCACCCGCCCCCCTCCCTAAGGTCCCTCACTTCCCAGCTCCCTCCCCGCAAGGTCTCTCAACCCATGATTCTTCTCAGACCCACATGAGGGAGAGATCCCTCCCCATAACACCCCCTGAGCCACTACCCCCCCATCTTTTTATCCTCTTGCTCCTTCTCCTTAACCTCCTTTCCCTTCTTTGTATGTCATATTATCATAATTTTTAACCCCCATCATCATCCCCTCCTTTTCGTAATCCACCACTCCTCCTTTCTTCCCTCCTTCTCCACCCTTCATATATCATTTCTCCATCCTTCCTTCCCGTCCGGCTCTTCCTCGACCTTCCCCACCCTTCTCTCCCCTCTCTTCGTACATTACCTCTTCCTCCACCCAGGAACGGACCCCAGAAATTTGGACACCCCGGGGCAGACTTGCATTTCAACGCTCGTACAGACACTGATATCTATAAACATATTTGCTCAACACTTCTATACTGGAGGCGGATAAAAACAAGATTTTATTTTTTATTAACACATCGGCCGTTTCCCCACCAAGGCAGGGTGGCCCGAAAAAGAAAAAACTTTCACCATCATTCACTCCATCACTGTCTTACAAGAGGCGCGCTTACACTACAGTTATAAAACTGCCTAATGAAGATATTTTTATGTCTTTGACTTTATTTTCATACACTGAAAGCAACGTGGAATTGTTCACCATTTCACTGTCTTTTTTGTTGTTCTTTTGCCGTCACGAAGAACTAGAAGTCATTATTCGCACAACCTTCACTATCCACAGAGGGAACAACGTAGCAAGTCAAATTGTGGAAAATGGTCTGGTGATGCCGACAAGACGTGGGAAAAGACATATATGTACAGTTTCCTGTAATAAATGCCCTCAACTATACATAAGAGTCTTTTTCCAAAAGGCAACAAATGAATGATCCAAGTCGGACCGAAATGTCGACATACGTTTCAGTCTCCTAAGTGCGGGTTATTTGTGTATTAATAATTCTGCGTCAAAATATACTATCCTCCCCCTACCGCCCCCCCCAAAAAAAAAAAAACGGGGGGAACACAAAAGGAGACTCGACAAATTTCTCGAAACAAGTTCCTGATCAGCCGGGTTGTGGTGCATACGATGGTCTACAGACGGCGGGCACAAACAGTTTGATGGATCAGTCGAGCAGCCAGGAGGCTTGGCCTGGGACCGGGCCGCGGGAACGGTGACCTCCGGAAGCGACTCCGCGTAAAACGAAAAATTGGATTGTATGTGTGTGTGTGTGTGTATGTGTGTGTGTGTGTGTGATGTGTGGGTGGTGTTTGTGTGTGTGTGTGTGTGCGTGTGTGTGTGCGTGTATGTGTGTGTGGGTGGTGTTTGTGTGTGTGCGCGCGTGTGCGTGTGGGTGGTGTTTGTGTGTGTGTGTGTGCGTGTGTGTGTGTATGTGTGTGTATGTGTGTGTGTTAGTTACCATTTTGTCCTAGGCACATGTCAATTAGACACTAGGCCTGTTGTATATATGTGTGTGTGTGTGTATGTAAGGAAACACTTCGAAATGTTTCTGCCCCACCGGGAATTGAACCCGGCCCCTCCGTGCGTGAAGCAAGAGCTTTACCCACTAGGCCACCGGGGGCTGTGTGTGTGTGTGTGTGTGTGTGTGTGTGTGTGTGTGTGTGTGTGTAACAATAGAGTCACCCTGGGGGTGGGGTGCCACACCTGGTCTTAAAGGTCACGCTCGTTGTAACTCATTTAAAAAACACACTGACTGTCATATGTGTGTTCCCAAGACCTTGATGGAGGAGAAAGAGCACCGGTAGCACCACCACCAGCACCACCACCACCATCACCACCAACAGCATCACCACCACCAGCATCACCACCACCAGTTGCGGTGAACATACAAAGAGTGGGAGGATAGAAGCACGAAGGAGAGAGAGAGAGAAAAGCCTAGGATAAAAAAAAAATAATGAAAAAATAATTGAGTGAAGCGGAAAAGGAGAAGCGGGAGATGGCGAGAAAGAGAAGGAAGAGGTGGAACAAGTAACAAAAAGATATAAGAGGAGAAAATTTAAGAGGACGATGTGTCAGAGAGAAAGAAAGAGAAGACGAGTTAAACAAAAAAGAAAAAGGTTTTCCCCTTCATATTTTGATGTAGGGGTCGTGGCTAAGGGGAGAGAGAGAGAGAGAGAGAGAGAGAGAATGTTATAGATTCAGGGAGGAAATGTAGTTGAGGCAGAGGGTGGATATCTGGAAAGAGAGAAACGTAGTGTCCAGTCACGGAGGGAAATGTATTCAGGGATAGAATGGAGGGAGGAAGTAAGGGGAAGAGAGAGAGAGAGAGAGAGAGAGAGAGAGAGAGAGTACTGAGAGAAAGAGAATCTCTGAAGGGAAGGGAGAAAAATTATTGAATGGAAGAGGATGAGCGTAGACAGGGAGAGAACGATGAAGGAGGAAAGGGGAAGGATGGTGAATCCAGTAGCAAAAAGGAGGATAGGGAAAATCCAGGGAGGGAATAACAGAGGGAGGGAGCTAAAGGGAGGAAGGGCAGAAGAGAGATAGGAAGCATGAGGTAGAGAGGAAGGGGAAGAGAATGAAAGAAAGACAAGGATAGGGGAAAGGGAGATTAGGGAACGTGAAATAGGGAGGGAGGCAGGAAGGAAGGGAGTATACGAGAAAGGATGATTTATAATCTGGTCTTCTTGTGTTGGTCAGAGAGGCTCACTGGAGGGGGTCAGTCTCCTGGCACACTTAAAGATGTTATGTAGCTTATGGCTGGCACTGGTAGCACTCTGATACATGCTAGACTCCATCCACACTGACATCATTGGCACTCAGGTGCAGTACCACATGCAACAGGTGAACCAGATTAGCATAGTGGCACTCAGGTACTGTGTCTACATCTGTCGTTTGTGTCTACACAATTGTGTTTCTATGTACATGCTTGTGTCTGTCTCCATACTAATGACGTTTGTGTGTACATACTTGTGTCTGCCTACATACTCGTGCCTGTGTCTACATACTTGTGTGTGTGTGTACGTGTGTCTACATGCTTGTACCGCCCATACCAGGGTTTGCTATATTTCAAGTTTTGTGTCTTGAATATTCACATATTCTTGAAGGAAGGATTTTAATATGGGGCCAGTGGCTTTTGGACCAATAAATTTAAGCTATCGTCCCCTTCCCTGGATAAACCTGTCTCACAATAATATTATTATGCAGCCTTTGCTATTAATTCTATCACATGTGATAAGCAGATGTTACTTACCGAAGGTAAACACTGATAAATACATGCACTGAACCCTGGACACAAGTGAATCCTAGTGAAAAGGAAGGAAGTCTGACTCTCTCCTGCATGACATAGCTCGGAACTCCCTTAAGGAAGCCTCTGGAGGCTGGTAAAAAAAGAAACGTACAGAGAAATACCTTTATCAGTACGACGTTTCACCTACACGGCGTTTCACTTCATGCAGGTGAAAGGTGGTGACATTAAAGGCCTCCGTTTGCTTCCTGTGTCTTCGCAGCAGTAGCAGACTAGACTACACTTCAACTCCTTGATGCTGAGTGTCAAGTGTCAGAGTCTTTGTCAAGGCATTTCCCTTGCGTAATAATAATAATAATAGTTGAAATATATAACTATCGCCCTTGAACAGCTTGCTCTTGTTTGTATGATGGAAGGTTGAAAGGAATAAGTGGTACATTGCTTAATTTACATATAGGTAATTGTATTTGCATACTCCAACTAATTTTGTACGATTCTACGCTCATATTTTAAAGTTAATACACAAGACAGTTTGTTAACATTATATAGTTGGCTGAGAGTTCCAAAAACCGTCTTTGGTTGATAGATAAAAAGAAAGGATCTAATTGTAAACATTTGACGACCTGTGAGGTTACTTGAGGTCATGAGAGTTGACTTGTGGTCATGAGAGGTGACCTGTGGTCATGAGAGGTGACTTGTAGTCATGAGAGTTGACTTGTGGTCATGAGAGGTGACCTGTGGTCATGAGAGGTGACTTGTAGTCATGAGAGGTGACCTGTGGTCATGAGAGGTGACTTGAGACAATACGTGAATGAAATTTACCATTCTCCTTACGAGCTGACATGAGCCCCTGAAGCCTGTAAACAACAGTTAAGTTCCTCTGTTATTTCACTGAAGATTTCACGTAAAAAATATTTAACAACTAAAACTTGGGAGTTTCTGAACTAATTCGTATAGTAATTATACTTGTAATTTAACGTGAATTTAAATATATTTCTCTTATTTGAAGTTTGTTTATCTTTAATATTCTCAGTTTCTATGGCACTTGACCTATATTAATTTTTTTCCGGAGTTGAGTGTTACTAGGTCCACTTAACACCGATGGAGGACTCTTGATCCAAAGAACTGGAGCTAGCCTCCAATTCTTTGAATTGGGCCTCATTACCTCTCATTTTCCAGGTGTTGCATGACTTCCCTACGGGTTTACCGCTTGCCCATGACTGTCATAACAGAAGATGTCTGACACAGGCTCACCCAGGGGTATTCTTCCATACAAATAAAAGAAATATCTTTAAAAGAAGATAGTTCACAGTGCAGCTGCCCTTGGCACAGAAAGAGCACAATACCTGAATAAAGCAAGCAAGATAATACGGGATCCCGGCGAGCTGCTGCCCTTCCAAAATTACCAAGTACAAAAAGAGAGAACCCGCCCTGAATTATCTTGCAGCTGCGGCCGCAAAAGACGGTGCTGCGCGAGCCACTTTCCAAGCCCCGGCTAATCTGCTGTAACTTACTGCGAGCACTTCCCTAAATCCAGTTTCCAGGATTCCAGAATTCCCGTGGGTCCGCAGCCTCGCCCTTCCATCGCCTGGAATACGGTGGAGTCTGGTGATCCGGAGGCCGCCTCTTGGTCTTCTTCAAAATGGTTTGTTTGTAGTGGGCAGATATCGGGCCTTTTATGGCACGCTCTTGCCCTTTCTTCCACCGGTTTCCCTGGAGAATAACCCGGAGGGAAAAATCGCATTGCTCCTCAAGTCTCTCAAGTTCCGTGAGGAGCCCAGGGGGTCTCCACCGAGACTCTGCTAAGAAAAGAAACACAGTGAACTGCAGGAAGAATTCTGGTGCGTCTCTGGCTCTCTGATACAACACAACCCGCTTACTGCCATCCACTCTAACCCCCACGCCTCTCTTCCCCACCTGCTTACACTGACCGCCACACCTCTCCTCCTTCATCTAATTCAAATTCCCTCAATGTTTCACTCGATCCCTTTCCCAGGTTAGATATAGGGAGGAAAGAGGCAGTAAGAGGGAGCGAGAGATAGAGAGTGCTCGTTGTGGGATTGACTGATAACGGGGGTTAGAGGCACTAGCCTCGGTATTTACAGTGCCGTAGGGCGCGCACACCCCCTCTCCTCCTCCTCCTCCTCCCTCCTCCTCCTTCTTCTCTCAAACTTTTACTTGGTTGGTATACCAGGGGGAAACTTGGCCCCCCGCCCCATATTTATTGTTTTACTCTCAACTAAAGTTTAATGTGACAATTTACTGGAGAATCTGCAAGAGCATCCCGCCTGCCGGGGAAGTATTGTCTCCTGTGGGTGCCTTTTTGATTTTATATTCTACTCTCTCTTTCTCTCTCTCTCTCTCTCTCTCTCTCTCTCTCTCTCTCTCTCTCTCTCTCTCTCTCTGCCTCTATTCTTTTGTCTCCTACGCATCATGGAAATCTTTGCAACTCTTGAGTATTAGTTATATATAACAGCCACTGTGAAAATAGTGAAATAGCGCTTTGTGACTTCTCACATTATCAAGGAACTATGATAATGTGAGAAGTCACGAAAGCGCTTGGAATTTCACTATTTTTTCCGAGTGGCTGTTCTGCATATAGTATATATATATATATATATATATATATATATATATATATATATATGGTAATACATTTAAGCACCCGTGGTTTAGCAACTGCTGGCTAACCATTTCTATCCATCCCTGGTTAAACATCCGCTGTCTTTTCAGAGTTACGTTTTCCACTCAATTTCAGAAATAAAAATTCACTTTTATGTGTCCCAGGTTTTTTTTTTACAACTACTCCTTATTTTTTGCGTTACTTTTATTAATTATCCTTTTCTTGCTTTTATTTCTGCCCCTTATGGTTCTTCTAACATTTAAATTTAGCGCAACTTTCACTATTTTTTTTTAGTTTTTCATTTTAATTTTCCTCGCTCTTTCCACATTTTTCGCATTTACTCTGCACCTTTCCCTTTCCGAGACCTCGATACTGGGTTTTGCGCGTGCAAAGAGGTATTTTTTTAATTTCTTTCACTTTCATTTAATTGATTTTATCTCTCTCTGCCTCTCCTTATCTACACTTGTTTTATTTCTTTACCTTTTCCGCTTTTTGCTTTCCTTATTCCATCTTGTTTCCCTTAGTGCTATGTTTCCTGGTCTCTCCTCCACCTCTCAGTCTTTCACTCTCCCGCCGACTCACACCTAATTCTTTCTCACTCTGCCTCACCTCCCTAACACTCCTCCCTCACCTCCCTGGCACTCCTTCCTCATCTTCCTGACACTCCTTCCTCACCTCCCTAACAAGCCTCCCTAACACTTCTCCCTCACCTCCCTAACACTCCTCCCTCACCTCCCTAACACTCCTCCATCACTTTACCACCGCTCTCATTTTTCCCCAGAGTCTCGTTTCCCTCCATCACTCTTACTCACTCCTCCTCCACTCTCCCTCATTCCCCCACCGCTCTCCTTCACTTCCCCCACAGCTCTCCCTCACGCCCCCTCTCTCCCTACTTCGTTGAGGAGGCGCCAGAAAACGTCTGTCATTAATCTTCCAGAACTTTTGCCGAGGCAGCAGCTGCTCCCGCTCCAGCGCCACCCACGCTGCTGGAACACTGGTTATGTGTGTTCCAGACGAGCCACTGGAACGCTAAACCCCTCTCACTGCATGATCCTTGTTTCTTGAACAGTGACTCTTGTGTGTTCAGATTGCTGGAACCCTCCCACGACCCTGGAACACTGGCTTTTCTGTATTCAAGACCAGCTGCTGGATCATTCTGTGTTCGTTCTGACTTCTGGACTTTTTGATCTTCGAAGTTAGAGCAATGGCTCTAGTATGTTCTAGATTGCTATCTTTGCTGCTGGAACAGTGTCTCCTTTGTGCCCCAGACTGCTAGCCCTGCTGCTTTGAACAGTGGTTTCTTTGTGTTCCAGATTGTGATCTCTGCTACTGGAACAGTAACTCCTTTGTGTTCCAGACGTCAGGAATTCTGCTGCTGGAACAGTGAACCCTGTGTGGCAGAGTGTAATCACTGTTAGTGACATTGGCTCCTCTGTGTTCCAGGCTGTTTAAACTTGGCTTTTCAATGGGTGTTTTCTGTTTATTCCAGATCATGATTTCTACCTTGTGTTATCATTTTCCTGTTTCCGGAGCTCTAGTTTGTTCGCTTTGAATAGTTTTCCAACTTGGATTTTGATACGGCTGAATTGTTGTTGTTAATCCATCATCATCCAGAACTTGTGACTTTCCCTGCTGAAGCAATGTGTGTATTTTCACTCTCTGTTCGATACTGAAGACTCTGTTGTTTGTTCTCGCCAGGTAGTTTTTGACAGTGGTTGCTGGATCAATTGATGACTGGAGAGCGAGTTGATGTTGATGCTTCTGAGTCTTTGCTTCATGTAGCCGGAACTTTGATTTGTTCGTTTTCCAGAGTTTGAGACCTTTGTTGCTGGAACTGCTACCTCTCCATGTTGCAGGAAATGCTACCTTTCCATGTTCCTGGAACTGTTACCTTTCCATGCTGCTGGAAATGTTACCTTTCCATCTTTCTGGAACTGTTACCTTTCCATGTTGCTGGAACTGTTACTGTTCCATTCACCTGGAACTGTTACGGTTCCATTCTGCTGGAAGTGTTACCTTTCCATGTTGTTGGAACTATCATCTATCCATGCTTCTGGAAATGTGTGTTGCTCGTTTTCCAGAGTGAGAGGCCCTTGCTGCTGGAACGGCTTCTTGTCTTTAGTTCTGCCTTCATGGCTCTCCTAATACCTAACTTTCAACCGTCTTTCACCATTTGTGTTCTTCACTTTCATTTTTCCCACTGTTCCCAAACTTTGCGCTTCCACTCCGATCTTCTCTATCACCCCGAGAGCAGTACACAAAATGCCACTCAGAGTTCTACAGAAAACTTTGATGTGACTTGCATTAGCAGTCACCTCACCGAGTCCAATCCAGTGTATGTAGCTCTCACAGAGACCTACAAATGGATACCTGGATACAATTTACTTAGATATGACCGGGAAACCAGACCACAAAGTGAAGGGTAACGTTGACCTATATATTAAAGTAGCTCTTGTGTACTGACTTAAATGATATAATCGATATATATATATATATATATATATATATATATATATATATATATATATATATATATATATATATATATCATCTCCTTGCAGTTCCAAGATCTGATGTCGAAAATCGAATACCATTTCTAAAATCTTTCAAGCTTTTACCTCAAACATCTTGTTGCCTGATAATTTTAATTTTAAATAATAAAGTGGAAGAACGAAGCCAATGACATAGAAACAAACAAAAAATCCCAGCCAGACAAAAATCACAGCCAGTAGGCCTTCTGCAGTGTTCCTCCTTCTGTTCTTATGTTCCTAACTATTAAGACTGCGATAAACTCCCCTTGAGATTGACCAGACTATAAAATACACTTGACCTTATATTCGCAGATCATGAGGATCTGGTAGGACTATATACACGCCGGTCTTAAGTAGCAAGACACACGAGCAGTCCTGAGGCTGCGTTCTGCAAATTCACCTTCAACAATATATAAATTAACTAGGATCAAACAGATCAAACCTTACTGAAATATACCGGTCAGGACAGTATGAAGAACATGATTTTGCACCAGTGTCTAGAGAGGACGAAATAATTTGTCCGAAAAGTGTGTTCGAGACTCATACCAAGCCAGAGAGAGAGAGAGAGAGAGAGAGAGAGAGAGATGACGGGACATATTTACTCAATAGAACGTAGGCGAGAAAGACACCTTATAATTTCCATCTGGTATATCTTGGAGGGACTGGTCCCAGATAAGTACCCGAAGTTATGTCTAAGAAAGTAAGAGTGGAAAGAGTACACTAGGAGACAACTCAATGAATGTAGAGGGACCAAGACTTTTTGATCACCCTCCCGTCATACATGCTGGGAATTATCAGCACACCCTTAGTAGCTTCAAGAGAGACCTGGATGAGTTCCTCAAGTTAGTTCCTGATCAGCCAGACTGTGGTACCTACGATGGACTGCGTGCAGGTAGCACCACTAGTTGACAGTCCTTCAACTATGAGGTCTGGTCTTGGAACTTGCCGCGGGGGCGGTGACCCCGGATCCCTTCAGTGTAGCCTTCCCGTACTGCTGGAACAATGCACCAATAGCTCGCACCTTAAGACGACGTTTCGGTCCGTCCTGGACCATTGTCAAGTCACAGCTGGTCTGTGACCTGAGAGGTGGTCCAGGAGGGACCGAAACGTTGTCATAAGGCTTCTCTCCTAAGCGCAGGTTTTTGGAGAATTGTTCCTGCCTCGGTATTTTGGAACTATAATCTTTCCATATTGTTGCAACTGTGACACTCCTATTATATTGTAACTGTGACCCTCCCATGCAATTGCAACTCTGACTCCTTCCATGCTGTTGCAACTGTGACCCTCCCATGCTATTACATCTGTGACCCCTCCCATGCTATTGCATTTGTGACCTTGCATGCTCCACCTTCTGTCCAAAATTAATGAAATTGCAGCCGGTTTGCATTCCAGAATTTCTGTTAATTGTTACTGGAAATCTGGCTCTTTCATATTGCAGAGTTACGCTGCGCGCCTCTGAAATTATGGCACCGGAGTTTGTTTAATTAATTTTTGTCTTTGTCTTGTGGGAGGGTGAAGTGAAAGGATTTTTTTTGGGGGGGAAGCGGGCCAATTTTTTTGTCGTGTTTGACAGGTATTGAACACACAAGCGGGAGTGAAAATGAGCAACAGGTGATTCCTGTTCTACACCTGCTTTGGAAAGGTTTGTACCTGTGAAAAGGCAACGTCGTGTATGACAGTGAGACTTCAGCGTCACTTTTCCACTGCCGTCTGAGTCGTCACTAGATGCAGTGACGTGGTCACTATCAATGGAAATAAGTCAGTCTGACTTTTTTTTGGGTTATTCTAAGTAATGTACACATATGCTGCTATGTGTGATATTTTATGTAACTGTATTTAAATATACCTGTACCTGAATGAACTTACTTAGTTTACTTACGAACTTACAGTGTCCCGTAGCTCGATCGCTAGCGTACTCAGCTCACACACTGAGATCCAGGGATCGATCCCCCAGTCCCCTGCAGTCCCTGTTCACCCATCAGTATAATGGGTACCTGAGTGTTAGCGACTGGTGTGGGTCGCATCCTGGGACAAAACTGACCTAATTTGCCCTAAATGCTCTGCGTAACAAGGGGCTTTCTATATAATAGTATGTCATTGATGTCAGCTTGTACATGTACTTGTAGAAATAAAGATTATTATTATTATTATTAATTACTAGCAGAAGACTCTATGGTCAGGGGGACTCAGTGATCATGGTGACCAGTGATCAAGGTCACCAGTGACCATGGGGACTCAGTGGTGGTCAGAGGTTGGTGACAGGTTAGGGAAGGGCAGTGGTCAGAGACCAAGACCACAGGTTAGGGAATGGCAGTGGTCAGAGACCAAGACCACAAAGTAGAGACACTAGACAGAAACTTTGGTGACTTAAGTCGCGACTTTCGGATAAGTCTCTTAAGTCTGCCCAGAGTACCTTAGCTTGATTTATTGTCTGCTAGTTTCATTGATGTGTTTGTTCGTTGATGTGTTTGTTCGTTGATGTGTTTGTTCGTTGATGTGTTTGTTCGTTGATGTGTTTGTTCGTTGATGTTTTTTTTGTTGATGTGTTTTTTTGTTGATGTGTTTGTTTGTTGATGTGTTTGTTTGTTGATGCGTTTGTTTGATGTCTTTGTTCACTTACTAATTTATCTTTTTCTTCTCTGTGTTGTGACGAAGCTTTATAATAATAATACTATTATTATTATTATTAGTAGTAGTAGTAGTAGTAGTAGTAGTATATTCCTGGGAAAGCTCTAAATCCTCAAGCGTCATCATACAGCTGGTGAAGAACGAGGGTAGAGTAGGTCAGATTCCTCTGATCAAGAGCCCTTTCACCAGCAGCATCCAACCCCCCGCCGCTCCCCTTCGGAAGGAAGCGAGAGTCATCGAAGATATTGCAGAATAAACATTAGATGGGATCTTGCCTCGGAAGCCTTGAGAAGGCTGAAGATTATATCTAGAATTTTGACACAGATGGAGACTAGATACGGCAGCCACTACTCTCAACATGGATGGCAGCCACTACTACTCTCAACATAGATGGCAGCCACTACTCCTCTCAACATGGATGGCAGCCACTACTCCTCTCAACATGGATGGCAGCCACTACTACTCTGAACATGGATGGCAGCCACTACTCCTCTCAACATGGATGGCATCCACTACTCCTCTCAACATGGATGGCAGACACTACTACTCTCAGCATGGATGGCAGCCACTACTCCTCTCAACATGGATGGCAGCCACTACTCCTCTCAACATGGATGGCAGCCACTACTCCTCTCAACATGGATGACAGCCACTACTACTCTGAACATGGATGGCAGCCACTACTCCTCTCAACATGGATGGCAGCCACTAGTCCTCTCAACATGGATGGCAGGGAAGGCGCGTGTCGGGCAGAGTTGTTAGAAGAAGAAAGAGCAGCAGAGTTCGGCTTGTTCAGGGAGAAAAGCAGCTACGGAGCCGTCATAATGAACGAGAGGGAGAGAAAGAGAAGGTTAGTTCTGATATCTAACCTTAGCAGAGCACAGCGAACACTCGAAGATAAAGGATGAACTTTAGTCACACCTGCTGAACAATAATGCGGTTAGAAATCCAAGAGTCATATTTCGTACAATTTATAGCAGAGATATATAGTGGTATATGAAGATGCTTGTCTCTCAGCGTATGTGCGTGCTCAGAATTAACCTCAATTCCTTTGGGATTAATGCATTCTCGACTGGTGGTGAGCAGATGACATGTAGCCTGAATGACCCCTTGTGAAGTCGTTAGGTTTTAAACCCCATTGAAGGCTTCGTGAAAGGCTCTGGGAGTCGTTCGCTGTTTGGTTTATAGGTGTGAGGAGAAGGAAGGTAAAGAACTGGGTTCTGTATTTTCCCTTCCGGCAGGGACACACTGTGAGCCCAGACACGTACACACAAAGTTGCACCTCACGATGTCTAAGAACAGTCACCTTGTGGGAATATCAGGATTAAAATACCTAAGATTGATCCAGCCACCAAGTTTGTCACCCAGCTAGTTAGTGACCAGATAGTCAAACCATCCATCTAGTCAACCATTCAGCTAATCAGCCATTCAGCTAGCTACCCAGCCATCCAGACAACCACCCACCTAGCCACTCAGCCATGCTGGTAGCCACCCAGGTAGCCACTCAGTCACCCAGCTAGCTACTCCGCCACCCAGCTAGCCGCTCCGCCACCCAGTCAGTTTGTTGTGGCAACAGTGTGGGCGTCGCCTTCCTGGGATGCTAAACAACATAATCGTCTCACCAAGAACAGTATTGCTGTCTTTATCATTACACTCCAGGTAACGCAAGTAAACTTCCAGGTAACGCAAGTAAACTTCCAGGTAACGCAAGTAAACTTCCAGGTAACGCAAGTAAACGCTGTAGCGCTTACTTGCGTTACCTGGAAATATTTACTTACCTGTTCTACCTGTAAAACATTTACCTGTTCTTCGAAAAACATTTACATATCTTAGGGGTTTATTTAATTCTTGTTGGGTGTATGTTAATGTAACAACAACAACAGCGACAACAACAATGGCATCAACAACAGCAGTAACAATTTCATCAACAATAACAACGAACGATTTAGGCTCGAACCTCTGATCTCCTACAAGGGGAAATGTGCTGTGGTGCCGGGCCAACAATAAACAAGAAAACCAACAACAATAAACAAACAAAACACCGGAACAGCCACCTGTGGCAGACGGTACCGCAGCCACCTGGATTGTGCCGCAGCCACCTGGACGGTACCACAGCCACCTGGATGGTACCGCAGCCACCTGGAGGGTGCCGCAGCCATCTGGAAGGTACCACAGTCACTTGGACGGTACCGCAGCCATCTGGATGGTACCACAGCCACCTGGATGGTACCGCAGCCACCTGGATGGTACCGCAGCCACCTGGACAGTATCGCAGCCACCTGGAGGGTGCCGCAGCCATCTGGACGGTACCACAATCACCTGGACGGTACCGCAGCCACCTGGACGGTACCGCAGTCACCTGGACGGTACCACAGCCACCTGGATGGTACCGCAGCCACCTGGAGGGTGCCGCAGCCATCTGGATCGTGCCACAGCCACCTGGACGGTACCACAGCCACCTGGATGGTACCACAGCCACCTGGATGGTACCGCAGCCACCTGGATGGTACCGCAGCCACCTGGACAGTATCGCAGCCACCTGGAGGGTGCCGCAGCCATCTGGACGGTACCACAATCACCTGGACGGTACCGCAGCCACCTGGACGGTACCGCAGTCACCTGGACGGTACCGCAGTGGCCGTGGCGGGGCCACTACCGTAGCAGTCCCAGTGAGTCCGTTACCGCAGCAAAATTAGCGATACAGGTATTGCAAAGACAACAGCGGTACCGGCCGGTACCGCTGTGACACCTCCTGGTCCGGTACTCCTTCCTTCCCACCCTCTTACAGACATCTCGCTCCCCCCCCCCCGACCTGACCACACTCTTACCCTCTTTGCTCTCCTTGCTAATCTCGTTTCAAATCATGCTGGTTTAGAGCTTCCTCATGATAATAATAATAATAATAATTATTATTATTATTTTTAATATTATTATAATTATTATTATTATCGATGTTGTTAATGCGTTCCTGAGGATGAACGATAGTGAAAGATGGATTAATATTCATCAAAGGTTCACTTCTCCAATTCCTTACCCTTATCTTTCTCTTCCTTATTCTAGGTCATCCTTTCCCCTTTCCTCTCTTATTCTTCCCTTCCTTATTCTAGCTGTTGCCTTTGTCAAAATAAGTCAATTCAAATTCGGCCTTGGCTACATATATCTTTTTTTTTTTTAATGGTCTTCATGACACACACACACAGGGGGCCAGGAGCTACGACTCGACCCCTGCAACCACAAATAGGTGAGTATAGGTGAGTACACACACTATCGGCACGTAAAAAATCGAAGTACATTAATACGTAGACTAAACTTTTGATAAACCAATCAAGCGTTCTTCCTTGTCTTCCTCTTCCTTCCTTCCTCTTCCTTCCTTCCTCTTCCATCCCTCTTCCCATATCACTGACTTGTACTTCATATGGGAGAGGCGCCGCCAGGCTGACCACCACCTCCAGTCTCTTTGTTGACATGATCGATCTCAGGAGTGTGGGAATAGAAGGGAGTGACGAACTCTCGTCGTAGAGGGGCAAATGGAAGAATATTCTTCGTGTTACAGGGGAGAGAAATAGGAGTGGCTATTGTGCTGTGCTTTGTAAAATAGAGTGGTTATTGGTCATGCTATGGAAAATAGGGGGGTAGCTATTGGTCATGCCTGAGGCAAAGGGTGAGCCTTCATGTAGGGAAATCTATGCCATCGCCAGGGAAGAGCCAGCAGGGAGGTTATTCCTCATGGGGAAAAAATGGATGGGGTCTATTCCTATTGTTAGGGTCGTTTTAGATGGGGTCTCAGGGTGATTAAAATGAACCTCAGGGTCATTTAGGATGGACCTCAGGGTCATTTAAAGGTGTCAGGGCCATTTAAGGGCCTAAGGGAAGAGGACATACCCAGAAGTTTAGAACTCATAAGTTCTATTATGGGGAAGCGTTAAACCCGTAGAGATCACACAGCAAATGGGAATAAATGGGAGATAATCAGGTCTGACCCAAGAAAAAGGGAGAATAACTCCAATGCCTTGCACCAAGACCTTTCCACCTCCATCAAGCCACCACACTTGAAAAGCTTAGAGCTTAAAGCGGAAATTCTTGGTGTTCAGGAATACGGACCTGTTAAGGAGCGTATTTGTAACTTTAATAACCGGACAAATATTTGCAAAGGTTCATCGTATTCCTGTGAACCCTTCTGGAGCGTAGTTCCTAGGCCTTTTTTTGTATCCAAATGCTCTTGCGCTATTAGCCACAGGATGGATATATGACGCACGATAAGCTAGCCGCTTCGACGGCACAATCTGAAATCTAAAATGTGGAGAGACGGAGAATCACATTGGTTTCTGAACCTGGGAAAAAGGATGTGATACCATCCGTGTTTGTATCGGGAAAGAAAACAAAAAGACACACGCTTCAGTACACATGCTTTTATTGGAAGACGGTTTCGCTGTGTAGAGCTTTCTTAAATAATGGCTTCATGAAGCTCTACACGGAGCGAAACGTTGTCTCGATAAACGTTTCTTCTATAACGGGTATTGTCTTCAATTTTTTGTCGACAGTGCAACGTTCGGAGACATCGAGGGGACAGAGAAGGTAGAACGTGTCTCAGAGATGACAAGAAATCCACGAAACAGATCGTTCTTCTTCTTTTCCTTCCAACATCGAGGATGATCGTTTCCCTTAGCCCCTTTCAGCTCCCTTTCCATTGCTTGCCTCTTTTTTTGTATCCCTCTCACGAAGAGAAAAACACTTTCTCTTTTCCTGCAACCAGGGAGTAATCGCTCTCTACACACGCAAAACAAAACAAAAAAAAAGTTAGCCATCACATGGAAATTATTGCCCTTTTATTTCCCCACCAGGAATAATCGCTTCTTCGATCCCAACAAGATATTGAGCCCCTTTTGTTTATTTGACTTAGGAATGTCAACCCATCTGCCCTTCAGTGGACCACGGTCTCTGTGGCGCCCCTTACCCCGACTATTTTTTTCCCCTAAAATTGTCTTCACTTGCCCCTTTGTTTCCCCCCTCTTCAAAAAAAATCGACGCCTCCTTTACTCCCTACAATGGATCTGGGCTCTCCCTTACCGAGAAGGATCTACGATCTCTCTTATTTCTTACACCAACACCAATTTTACAAGGAGGATCGATGTCGCCCTCTGCTCCCCAAAGCAGATCGGTGTCTCCATTGCCCTCGCTCTCACAGGATCGTTCTCCCATCTGCCCCCTCCTCCAGCCCCACCTCATACCAAAGAATAGAGCTTAACCCTGCCACCTCAGCCCTAGCCTCTCCCTTCTTCCCCACAAAAGACAGGGACCCCCAACCCGACCTCTTCCTCTCTGACAACACGATACAATCAACACGCCAAGCTCCGATGATGACTGAATCCATGCAGATTCATAGTTCCTTGTTTCATAATTTGATGGGCAACTAGGAAGCAGATTCATACAGATACATAATTCCTGTTTTTCATAAATTGATTGGCAACTAGGAAGCAGATTCATAGTAACTTTTTCGTGAGTTAATGGGAAATTAGGAGCCAAATTCATACGGATACATATTTTTTTTCTACGTGAGCTCTATAATTCTTTAAAAAAAATCGCAACATATTTTGTGGGATCTTAAAAAAAAATTCTCAGAGTTTTCTGAAGAATTATGAAAATTCTTCACATGGTTTCTAAAATCACCGTGTAATTCCTTTAAGGTGACATTTTTGATCAAGGGCCTATGAAATTTTGATCCTTTATATGATAATCACTTGAATATCAAACTTCTGATTCGTGTTCGCTATAACCCTGAACTTCTAACATGTCTTGTATATAACCCTGAACTTACATTTTTACCGTTCCAGACACCCTGAATTTTCACTACGTCATTAATTAGTCTTACTGTTCTCCCCATGGTTATACGAATTCATAACTTTCACCTACGTAGCTACAACAACACATAACTTTCACCTACGTAGCTACAACAACACATAACTTTCACCTACGTAGCTACAACAACACATAACTTTCACCTACGTAGCTACAACAACTCATAAGAATCACTGTGATGGAAGAGGAATCTTAATGAGTGGTGAAGGTGTTGCTGGAGAAACGTTAACGTAGAAGTAATAGTGGAGGAGTGATGGTGGAGGAGTAATGATGGAGTAGTAATGGTGGAGTAGTGATGATGGAGGAGTAATGATGGAGTAGTAATGGTGGAGTAGTGATGATGGAGGAGTAATGATGGAGGTATGGTACAGAATAATGGATTTTTATGAACATTTCATAAATACTTTAATAAATTATTAAAATATTAGCATATAGACAGAACAAGATGAGAAAATATTGTTTTTAATGAGCATTTCAAAATTTCGGACAATTTTGAGGCGTTTTCTGAAATATTTAAAACAAAATCGGAGAAGAAGTTGGTAAATTCAGATGTTTGTGTCAACACAAGATTAAGCTAAAACTGGCTCGAAAAAATATTAACGTAATTTGTTATGTCTGGGCGATGTATAAACAAGTTATCCCCCGGGATAACAACCTGGGCCTGTCGTGGTCCGTCGTGGTTCTTCGTGGTCCGTCGTGGCTCGTCGTGGTCCGTCGTGGTGTAAATTTCGTCTAGGTGAAGAATAAATGGTAAAGGTGTTACAGTCTTAAGAAGAGTTTCTCTGGAAAGGACTCAAGAATGTCACTCTTGTGTAAAAAGAGACGCAAAAGTATTGTAGATTATAGAACTTTATAAATAAATAATAAATAAATAAATAAATATATATATATATATATATATATATATATATATAATATATATATATATATATATATATATATATATATATATATATAATATATATATATATATATATATATTCATATATTTCATCTGTTATGTTTATGCTGATGCTATAATTGATGTCTCTCAATTGCCCATTGAGCAAGGAAATCTCTCTCTCTCTCTCTCTCTCTCTCTCTCTCTCTCTCTCTCTCTCTCTCTCTCTCTCTCTCTCTGCCAGGAGTCAAGTATCTCTCGTAGCTGTGCAACACAAGAATGCTTTAGAGGCGGGCACGGCGGCGACCGAGGAGACTTGTTTACTACCCAGTGTGTCCTGGAGATCATTGTTTACACAGCAATCGACGGCCGCAGACATACCACGCCTGACGAGGTAATTGTCCAGCAAAGATACGGCGAGACCAAGGCGCTGTTCTCCCGTCTTTAAATGCACGCACACGCCGCACGCACACACCGCACGCACACGCAGCACGCACACGCCACACGCACACACCGCACGCACAAGCACACACACACACACACACACACACACACACACACGGGACTGAAGATGAGATCAGTGGAAGTAATTAAGACTAAGAGTTCCAATCACACACACACTTCTTGAGAGCAGGCACCAACAACATGGAGAATCAGAGGCCAGGGCGTGATCAGCAGACGGAGGATCAAGTCCACACCCCTCCTGGTGCTGAATTACCCACACAGGTTTACCGTTTCAGGCAACACATCTGCAACAGGTGGAAACACCAGAAGCAAAACATTGCCGAACCACTCAGTCGAAGGCGCCCTAAATCCTGTTTCACTTTCTGACCTGAAAGTGATCAACTCTGCAATTGACTGAGTGGACTACCATGACTCATCTTGTTGCACTGCAAGGAGGAAAGGTAAGGGAGGGAAGGGGGAGAAGGCCTCGTGAAAGCCTCTTGTTCCGAGGAATCAGAGCTACGCTGGGTTTTTTTTCCTTGATTAACATGCGATGACTCCTCGTTCTCCAGGAGCTGTATGGCCCTTATGGGTTTAGCGCTTCCTTGTGAATATTAGAAAATAAATAATAAAACAAGACGCACAAACATGTAAGTGTTTCTCTCTCTCTCTCTCTCTCTCTCTCTCTCTCTCTCTCTCTCTCTCTCTCTCTCTCTCTATCTATCTCTCTCTCTCTCTCTCTCGTATTCTGATCACTCCTTCCAGCTATCTCCACGCTTTAAATTATTGTTTCCCTTCCCTCTTCCTTCCACTCCTTCGCTCCCTTCTCCGTCCCTCCCTCCCTCCCTCCCTCCCTCCCTCCCTCCACCACTACTCAATTATCCTCCAGAATAACAATTTACAAGACTACTGTAATTAATGCTTAATAACAAAATTTATGTCTACATTACACAGTGGGGGTTAAAACTGGGGAGACAGGAAGGGAAGGAGAGAGGGAGAGGGGAGGTTAGAAAGGTACTGTGACCCCCCCCCCTCTTCAAACATCAGTGTGGTGGGGTGAAGAAGAGATGAGAAAGAGGGGTTTAGTTTACCTGGGGTTTACTTGGGGTTACTTCCGGAGGTCATCGCCCCCGCGGCCCGGTCCCAGACCAGACCTCCTGGTTGCTGGGCTGATCGATCAAGCTGTTAATGCCCGCTGTTCGTAGTCCAATGAATGCACCACAACCTGGTTGACCAGGAACTGTTTTGAGGAATTTGTCGAGTTCCCTCTTGAAGACGGCTAGTGGTCTGTTGGCAATCCCCCTTATGCATAAAGGATGTTGAAGAGTCGTGGTCCCTTAACACTTATTGACTTTTCTATCAGTGTACTCACCTCTTCACTGCTTTTCATTTTAGTTATCCTGCACCGTCTGTCAAGTCTCTTGCATTCATTAGTAGTAATTTTGGTGTGTAGGTTTGATACCAATCCCTCCAGTATTACCCAGGTGTAGATTATATTGTATATTTCTCGCCTACGTTCTGAGGATTACAAATCTAGGAACTTCAAGCGGTCCCAGTAATTTATGTGCTTGATTGAGTTTATACGAGCTGTGAAGGTTGTCTGTACATTTGCAGCTCAGCAGTTTTGCTTGTCTTGAAGTGGGTCGTGAGTACACAGCAATATTTCATCCCAGTTAGAGAACGAGTGACCTGAAGTGTATCATCACTGGCTTGACATCTCTTGTTTTGAAGGTTCTAGTTATAAAAGATTGTTGTCTTCCTTGAACGTGAGATCTTCTAGCATAATAACTCCCAGGTCTCTCACATTCGACTTAAGTTCCATTGAGTAGTTTATGTTTGTTTTGTTCTCTGATCTTATATTTATTTCCTCCATTATTCCGTGAGATAGTGACTGAAAATTGTCCTCACTGAACATCATATCGTTGTCAGTGGTCCACTGGAAGATTTGGTTTATATCAAATTGGAGGCTCACTGTGTCTTCTGTGGATGCCACTTTCATACAGATTCTAGTATCGTCTGCGAAGGATGATACAGTGCTATGATTTATGTCCCTGTCTATGTCAGAAATGAGAATGAGAAGTGGGGAGACTAGTGTGGTTGTTTGACCGAACTTTGACAGCCCTTTGTTTCACCCTGTTTAATATTACTATCTGGGTTTTATGTGTAAGGAAAGGACAATGGAAAATAATGAAGGCGAAGAGAAGGGAAGATGAGAATGAAGGGGGTGAGGAGTGATGTAATGAGACGTCCGGTGAGAGAGAGGAAGTGTGGGTGGGGAGGTATAGGTGTGTGTGTGTGTGTGTGTGTTTGGGAAGCGGGGAGTCATCTTTGTGGGATGTTAGGGAAGACGGTAGAGGTTTCAGGGAGGGGAAGTAGGAGGAGTATTTAAGGGACAAAAGGTGAAAAACGCGTTTAGAGAGAAACTATACACAAAGCGAAACCTTATCCCAATAAAACTTTTAAAACCTGTGTCACTGTCTACCAATAACTTGATCGATCAGGCCAACAACCAGGCGGCCTGTCCTGTATCCCGGCCGCGGGGGCGGTGACCCCCGGAAGCACCTGCATGTAACCTTCAGGTCATCATATCATTGTTTACTCTATGACCTGTAACCTGTGTCACTGTGTACCATATGATCACTGATGGTAGGCTGGCTTCTTAATACCATCCCAAGATGTGTTTCTTACTAATACTTAGATACTATAAACACCCTTGTCAACATTATAATATAACACAGGTGGAAAAAGGCTGATACTTCAGTTTATCTCACTGATTTTGACTTAAACATATTATCGCCTTCTATGTTAATCACATTCAGTTTATAACCATGTAACTGCAAGTGTACTGAGGCTGAATTAGTCGGCCCTGCAGCGGCGCCTCTGTAGGGAAATCACAGAAACTCCGACAGGTGTATTTCTCTCAACGTATATATACACTGAGGGTTTAATTTACTCTTTGTTTTAGGAATTAGAATAGTCTTGTCTGGTGGCGAAAAGGTCACATGCAACCTTAATGACCCAAGTGTAGTCGATGGGTTAAAAGTCTATCGATTACACTATCGACAGGGAAAAATCCTATTTCTTGTTAACCACATGACATTTTGAAGGTATTTACAAAAAAATATTTCCATTTTTTTTTTTTTTTTTTCGTCCGGGTCTCGAACCCGACCATGTAAGAGGCGCGACTCTTACCTCGAAAATATGCAATTATATTCAAGCCCAGAATCTGCTGAACTGCGTCATTATAAACAACAAGATCATATCACCCTCCATAGAAGTCACATTCATTCAATATAAAAGAAAATTAATCTCCCTTCAAGAACCTCAACATAATAACTTTGTTAAGTCATCTGAAAATGGTTGTAAACAACGGTCCACTGGCGAGGCTGCTACCTGATGGACCAGTGCCTGATCAGCCAGGCTGCTACTGCTGGTCTCACGCAGTCCACCGTACGAACCGCAGCCCTGCTGGTCAGGAACTGATTTTAGGAACCAATCCAACGCCCTCTTGAAAACAGCCAGGGGTCTATTGGTAATCATCTTATGTATGTTGGGAGGCTGTTGAACTGTCACGAATATTGACAACTGGACTTCTATCATTGGTACAAACCTTGGTAATAGACAGCGACAAATTTATTTAAAATAACACGTGAGTAAACACGCGATCAAGGTCCCAGGACTGAAACGTTTTCTAATAAATATGTGCTAGTGTTTACTCACATGTCTTTCTAAACCGCGTCTATCATTACACATTGAATTTTTTGCCATCCTGGTGCCACATGTGCAACTAATGTGACATATTTTATTGTTGCAACGTTTCGCTCTCTAGGAGCTTTGCCAAGCCATCACGGCTCGACAAAGCGAAACGTTGACCAAGCGAAACGTTGCCACAATAAAACAATATCGCAATAGTTGCACCTGTGTCGTTTTTACCCACCTTTTACCTACCTTGATTATTGCTAGAGTTTAGAAAGTTCTTAGAATCCTGGTTCATTGTCAGTCATTATTTTCAACTGCGTATCATATAGCGATACTTACTTACATTCTACACAAATTTTTGGTCAGAAACGCCAAGTTTTGGATAAAGTGGACGCTGGACACCATCATGTGTGATCATTTGTTTTTGTTCAGGACAGTTCAGTGTGAACTCTCTTGTTTTTGACCTTTCTTTAAAGTGCAGTTTGATTGAACTTTTGTTGTTTAACATGATATTTGTACTCTAATGTGTGACTGAATCAGTCACATGTAAAATATTTATTTACTAATTTATTTATCATGGCTGAGGGACAAGACCTCACATATATATATATATATATATATATATATATATATATATATATATTCTTTCTTTCAACACGTCGGCCGTTTCCCACCGAAGCGGGGTGGCCCAAAAGGAAAAACGAAAGTTTCTCCTTTTACATTTAGTAATATATACAGTAATATATATATATATATATATATATATATATATATATATATATATATATATATATATATATATATATATATATATATATATATATTGCTGATTTTGAAGTGTTGTTCCTCAGTCATGATAGGTAGTCAGTCCCTCAGCCATGACTGAGAATGCCTGATGATTCTCTTTTCATTTTTATTCTTTCTTTTTTACCTTTTTTTTAATTTCCCCTCTCTTTCTCTCCTTGGTACAGAAGGTAATGACACCATTACTGTTTCCTTTACCTTCCCTCTAATTCCTTCTCCTGTTTTTATTAAACTCAACTGGTGACCCAATCTTTATTTTCCTTCCTCTCTCTCTCTCTCCTCGCATCCTGTTTGCATATATATATGTTATCTCTTATTATATATGAACTTTCTTTGCATAGCATATAATTTACTTGTGTAGTGGTGGGCTGCTGTTATATGGGATCCGACAGCCTGCGTCCAGTCTATGATCCGACAGCCTGCGACCAGTCTATGATCCGACAGCCTGCGACCAGTCTATGATCCGACAGCCTGCGACCAGTCTATGATCCGACAGCCTGCGACCAGTCTATGATCCGACAGCCTGCGACCAGTCTATGATCCGACAGCCTGCGACCAGTCTATGATCACTTCATTTTGCTCTTTTGCGTCACCACGCAAGAGTACTACACTTAAGATCATGAGAATGGAGGAACACTGCAGAAGGCCTACTGGCCCATACAAGGCAGGTCCTTATCAAAACCACCCCTGCCAAAAGCTACCCAAGAATTTACTCCCGTACCCACGACACCAATCAAACCCAGCCGTCTTCCTCCTACGCTCTTGGTGTACATAAGAGGAAGGGGTGAGAGAAGAGTGTAATGGGGGTGAGAGATGAGGGGGTGTCTGTGTAGAGAAGAGAAGGTAGAGGCAAGTAGGTAGGGTGTGTGCATATGAGTGGTAGGTAAAAGGCAGGGCGATAGGGGGCGAGTGGAGGAAAAATGTTGGTAGGGACCTGTAGGGGCGGGATGGGAAGAGACATGTGTATGGATGGTAGGGGTGGCAGGAGGCAGATGTATTAGGGCTTGTATGTGCACTCACCTATGGGTGGTTGCACGGATCGAGTCACATTTCCTGGGTTTGTCTATTCATTAACTGATTCGTAGATTTACTCCACCCCTAGCCTCGTGGAACCTGTCATACCTATTCTTAAAACTATGCATAGATCTTGCCTCCGCTACTTCATCATCAAAGTCATTCAACTTTCCGATCACCCAGAGGCTGAAGAAATACTTCCTGACATCTGTGATTCATCTTCCCACTGTATCCTCGTGTACCCATTCTTGTCTCTTGACCAGTCTGTCATTGTCCACCCTATCAAGCTTTCTAAGTATTTTACACGTCGTTTTCATGTTACTCTCGGTTCATCCATCCTCTATTATCAGTTTAGTCTCTCTTTATAGTTTATTCCCACTAGCTTGGGTACTAGTCTTATTGCAAACCTCTGCACTATCTCCAGTTTCTTTGTATCCTTTATCAGGTGAGGGGTTCCATGCTGGTGCTGCGTACTCTAAGATGGGACCTGACGTATGTCGTACGAAGGGTCGTGAAGGCCTCTTTGTTGACATTCCTGAAAGCTTATCTTATATATGGTAAATGAGCATTCTCTGCAGAAGTTATTCAGTTGATGTGACCCTCAGTGAGGTTGACAGCCTCTGTCCCACGAGTCCATACTCAGTTGCCGATCTTCTTTCCCTTCCCCAGTGTGTGTACTCACCTATATGTGGTTGCAGGAGTCGATTCACAGCTCCTGGCCCCGCCTCTTCGCTTTCCGCTGTAAGTTTATTTAGGCACAGGTACACGTAAGTACAATTATCATGCATAAGGATAACCCTTTATGTATGATAATTATACATATGGGTTATCATACAAAGGATAACCCAAAAAAAAGTCAGTTCAAGTGACTTGTGTGTGTGTGTGTGTGTGTGTGTGTGTGTGTGTGTGTGTGGCATCACCTATTTGTGGTTGCAGGGTGTGTGTGTGTATGTGTGTGTGGGGGTCCGGGAAGGCGCGGCAGTGTGGAGAGGAGGCGTGGGGCAGGCGTGGAGTGAGCCAAGTTCCACCAGATGCTGTCGTTCTCAACACAGCCGGCCGGCCGGACGTACCACAATGTTTCGGCCGGCCGAGCGCCCCGCTGTACCACAATGTTTGGGCTGGGCGGCCGGTGGAGCGTAGCACAATGTTTGGTGCGGGCAGCCGGGCCGGGGCGGGCGGGTGAACCATCACCACGGGGAACAACGATACCTCGGAGAATTCCGAATAGATCAAACATCTCGGATTAACATGGGGTCTGGGCCCGGACGTTTCAGATTGGATCGCAAAATTGGGGTCAAACCGGGCGAAGTGAGCATTGCTTTGTGGTAAAGATCGATGGTTTGTGTGAGGATGGCAGCACAAGACGAAGGCCAGTAATTGCCTACAGACATGCCAAGCTCTGGGGCCGCTGTTGTTATCAGCCTCACCCTAACTTCTCAACAAACTTTATTTACCTGTCTTTCGGCCACAGTTCCCCACTCTTTCTATCACGGCCTTCGGCTCTGTCAAGCCAGCTGTGTCATTTTTCATCGGCGTTTTCCAGCGCTGTGGATCGGCTGAGACGAAGAACTTGTTCAGAAGAGGTGGAGGCGAAGGCGAAGTTGGTACCGTGCGCGGGGATTCGGACCCAGGGCGACCCAGCCATGTGGTCATCGGAACGGCAGTGTCCGAACACCAACACGCGCGCCCCCGGACTTTACCAAATCAATTTTTCTCGTTTCTTTTCGCCGTGGAATATCAATCAAACTGCCTCCTAGGAGCCTCTCGCAACGAGCCTCTTAAACCTAGCGAGTTACAGCGCTAATCGGCATTTGCCTTGTTAAGAGCGGCTGTGTTGAGCCGAGTTAGTGGCGTGGAACATGTGCCCGACACACACACACACACATGAGTACACACATGTTTACTCACACGCGCATGCTCTCACACATGCATGCATACACACACACACACACACACACATATATATATATATATATATATATATATATATATATATATATATATATATATATATATATATATATATATATATACACACGCACACACACCCTGTTGTCTCAGGTTTGTAGAAAAAATCCAACAGGCTTCATGAGTAAGTGGTGGTGGCAGATTCAATATACAGCTTCAAGAGTAGGTTATGAGGAGAGACTAAAAGAACTGAACAAGACGACTATAAAAGAATACGTGAGACATGATTACGACATACAAGATACTCGACGGATTTGAGAGAGCAGATGTGAGCAAACTATTTGAAATTAAAGGCACAAGGTGCCAGATCAACCAGGCTGTGATGAATATGTGCGGCTGCGAGCCACCAACAGCAACAGCTTGTTTGACTAGGCAAGCACTAGATGAGCCTGGCTCATGGCCGGTCTCCAGGAGTAAAAAAAACTCTCGGAACTCATCAAAGGTATATTAGAGACGATGGAACACAGAAAGAGGGAAGCTTAAAAAACAGATGAGCTTAAGGGATGTTGGGAAATACTTTTTCAGCCTCTCGGCGGCAAAGTCTTGGAATGAGCCAGATGATGAGGCGGAAGAGATAACCTTAATGCTCAGTTTCAAGATTAGGCATGACAGGGTCCAGGGGGAAAAGAACCAGTAATGCCGGGAGACTGTGTTTTAAGAGACGGGACCAGGAGCTGAGCCTCGACCCCCTGCAAACACAAACCAGTGTGTACAACTGAGAGGGAGGGTGTAGGGGAAGTGCACCACCACCTGAGGCCAAGAGGAGTGCACCACCTGAGAGGCCAGGAGTCCACCACCTGAGAGAGAGGCCAAGAAAAGTACACCACCTGAGAGGGAGGCCAGGAGTGCACCACATAAGAGGGAGGCCAGGAGGAATGCACCACCTGGGGGGAAAGTGCACCACCTGAGAGGGAGGCCAGGAGTGCACCACATACGAGGGAGGCCAGGAGGAGTGCACCACCTGGGGGGAAAGTGCACCACCTGAGAGAGAGAGATAGCTCCTAGACTCGGGGAAAGAGAAAAACGCTAAAATTCTCGCCACTGACACAAAATCACCTCGTGTGTACACGCACGATACTCATAACCATAAGAAATCCTCCAGAAATCGCAACCCGGAGGCACGCAGATCACTCTGATGTTTGAAGGGGTCAGTACTTCTCTAACCTCTCTTGCCCCCCCTTCCCTCCCTTCCTTCCCTTCATGTCTTCCCAGTTTGACCCCTTCCCTTACCACTGCGTAACTTAGACATCAATTTTATTGCAGTTAAATGGTTCGGAGAACCGTGGAAACGTTTCTGCAGCCAGTGGCTTCATCAGTCCATATACACAGAAGAACAGAAGGAGTATGAGGTAATGAGTCCCTTAGCCAGGAGAAGAGTTCACCTCCATGGCGTGGAACTCTTCTCCAGGCTGAGGGACTGACCACCTCAAATACTACCTATTTCTCCAAGATTGATGGACTGATTGCATCATCTTTATTTCACTACTACACATGCTGCCTCTGTGTTTGACTGAAGACTCCTACTGTGTAGGCTAAGCGTTCCAACAATAAGATACCCAACTGTTGTACATGTGTCTTAATCATCAAGGTCAGTACTACAGCAGGCAGCGCCAGCACTGTCAGAACTGTGATACGAACTCTGCCTCTTACATCACAAGAAGACTGGAGGAAGCAGAGGAGACATGATCATAACGTAGAGAGAGAGAGAGAGAGAGAGAGAGAGAAACATAAAACTGGTCAGGAATGATTGTAACGAAAGAAACCAGAATTAGCGGAACGTAGCTTTAGAACTAGACGTTAAAATGTGCCAAAGTAACGTAACTAGTTCGTTCAGTGTGAGTGTATAACGAACAGTTGCGTTAAGTTAGTGTAGTGGAGGACAATTCAATCAATATATCGATTCAAAATTCGATAGTTAATATGCGTTATGAGAAGGCAGTATATGAAGAACACAAGGTAGTGTAAAGGCAAGGTGGCGACCCCAAGAACAGTAGGTTCAACCCCCTGCACACGCCACTAGGTGAGTACAACTGAGTAGCCCCAAACACACACACACACACACACACACACACAGTAACGTCTTCGGTGGATGAGTGAGGGATCAGAACCTGTTGAGTTCCCCTCCCACTCACCCTCCACCCTCACCCCATTCACTCTCCTTCCTCACCCTCCTCCCTCACCCTAATCACCCCACTCACCCTATAACTCTCCTTCCTCGCCCTACTCACCCACACTCTGTAGGACCCGCAGAGTGCAGCAGGACCTGTCACCACCATCACTCTAGAATGATGACCTGGAAGCAGGTCCGGTAGCCACCAGTCCCACCAAGAATGCAGAAGTCTCCTCAGCGTGATGGGTCTTGATGAATTAAGTGATGGTACAGTGACGAATACAAGAACTATAATGATCTCTCGTTATGCCTCCTCCCCCCCTCTCTCTCTCTCCCTCTCCCTCTCCCTCTCTCTCTCTCCCTCTCCCTCTCCCTCTCTCTCTCTCTCTCTCTCTCTCTCTCTCTCTCTCTCTCTCTCTCTCTCTATCTCTCTCTCAACGCTTCTTCTTAATTCCGCTTCACTAATTACATTAAAAAATAATTTGACATCCAACGAGTAATTTTTTGTATACTGAAGAATGTTGTGAGCGATGTTGATCTTAGAAATGAATGATGAAGAACAGTGTAAGAGAACACTTAAGTGTTCACTGCACTTGTTAGATACGTGTGGGTGGGATGGGCGAGTGCAGTGGGCGGGATGGGCGTGAAAGTGGGTGGATATGTGGGACGAGTGCTAAGGGGTGGGCGGGTTGGGTGTGATGTGGGGGGGGGGGGAATCTTGGATGCTTTCAGTGTAGGTGGGGAAAAGATATGGTGGGGAAGTGGGAGAGGTGTGGGGGTAAGGTGGATGGGGAATAATATGTGTGGGTGTCGTCATGGGGTAAATTAGGTGCCGCTACACTATTCTATATGATAGTTACATTATGGGAACACCAGCAGTGTGTCACTACACTATTCCATTGTGACAGTTACATTGTGGGAGCACCAACAGTGTGTTGCTACACTATTCCATATGATAGTTACATTGTGGGAGCACCAGCAGTGTTGTGATAGACTATTTAATACAATAGTTACACAGTGAGAACCAAAGCTAGCTATGTTTCCCTGTCATATTCCTTCACACAGGACGGGTTACATACACGAGGTAATGAAAGTTGTCAGCCTGAGCTGGGAGACTTCAGTAGTGTCAGCCTGAGCTGGGAGACTTCAGTAGTGTCAGCCTGAGCTGGGAGACTTCAGTAGTGTCAGCCTGAGCTGGGAGACTTCAGTAGTGTCAGCCTGAGCTGGGAGACTTCAGTAGTGTCAGCCTGAGCTGGGAGACTTCAGTAGTGTCAGCCTGAGCTGGGAGACTTCAGTAGTGTCAGCCTGAGCTGGGAGACTTCAGTAGTGTCAGCCTGAGCTGGGAGACTTCAGTAGTGTCAGCCTGAGCTGGGAGACTTCAGTAGTGTCAGCCTGAGCTGGGAGACTTCAGTAGTGTCAGCCTGAGCTGGGAGACTTCAGTAGTGTCAGCCTGAGCTGGGAGACTTCAGTAGTGTCAGCCTGAGCTGGGAGACTTCAGTAGTGTCAGCCTGGAGCTGGGAGACTTCAGTAGTGTCAGCCTGAGCTGGGAGACTTCAGTAGTGTCAGCCTGAGCTGGGAGACTTCAGTAGTGTCAGCCTGAGCTGGGAGACTTCAGTAGGGCCGTGAGGATATCGTCAAGCATTGCACAGTGGGTTCAGCAGCTACGGCAGTTTCAAAGCGTTCCTCCCAGCAGAACTGGAGTTACTATCACTTGGAAGATGTGTTTGGGGAATAAAATCTTCTTACCCTACCTCGTTCTCGTCCTCTCCCTCTCTCTCTCTCTCTCTCTCTCTCTCTCTCTCTCTCTCTCTCTCTCTCTCTCTCTCTCTCTTTCGCTCTCTCTCTCTCTCCCTCTCCATTTTTCTAGATCTACTGTCCCCCTACTCTTCGTTTCCCCTAACAACCTGGCGCTCTCCTCTCCTTCCCCTCTCCATTCCTCCCCACCTCTCCTCCCCCACTCCCCTCCTCTCCCTCTCCCCTCCTCCCCATCTCCCCCTTCCCCTCCTTGGCGACACCAGCAGTGTGGCAGAGAGAGTCATCCTTCCATCTTGCCACGCCCCTTCACCACCCCTGCCTCCTTCTGGGTATCGATCCTCTTTCAACATCCTTCCCCCTCCTTCTTCCCCCTCCTCCTCCTCCTCCTCTTCCTTCTCCTCCTCCTCTCAGTCTTACACTTTCTCCTTCTCCTCCTGCTATGGAGAAAGAAGCAACATGGATGTGGGTAAGGGTGTATACAAGAAGAAGGGAGTGACATGAAGCACTGGGAAGGGAGGTATGAGATAGGAAGGGAGTGTAACAGGTGAGGGGTAAGGAGGGAAGTGTATGAGGCAGTAGTCAGAAATAAGGGAGTCAGGGTGAGTTGTGAAGGTAATTAGGGGGAGGGGGCTTAAGGGACGTTTAAGAGGAAATATAGAAGCTTAAAGGGAAGGAGTTTGAAGGAGGTGAGTTGAAATAAGGGGGAAGATGAATTGAGGTAAGGGGAGGAGTAGATGAGTTGAGGTAAGTAAGGGGAGGGGTAGATGAGTTGAGGTAAGTAAGGGGAGGGGTAGATGAGTTGAGGTAAGGAAGTCAGGGTGAGTTATGAAGGTAATTAGGGAGGATAGGGGGGCTTATAGTCATTATTGTAGCAATAATGACTATAATGATACTCTGACCACTAATAACTATAATGATAATAATTTGAGTAAAAATAATGATAATAAATACAAAAAAATATGTAGCAAAATTGAACACATCCGCAATGTGCTGCTTCGACTGTTCTTTATAATAATGAACCGAAAAAGGAAAGAGGGAAAAAAAGAAAACAGGAAGAAATATGAGAAAATAAATAGGAAGAAGAAAAGATCAAGGAGAAGAAAAAACGAAGAGGAAGAAAGAAAGGAGGAATAAATTAAAAAAAAAAGGAGAAAGAAACGAGAAAGAGAAGCAAGGAAGAAAGGAGGAGGAAGAAAAGAAGTGGAAGAGAATAAGAGAATAAGAAGACAGTCGGGATCACTGCAACATTGATGGCACGGAAGATGGATCACTGCAACATTCACGGCACTGAAGATGGATCACTGTAACATTGATGGCACTGAAGATGGATCACTACAACATTGATGGCACGGAAGATGGATCACTACAACATTGATGGCACGGAAGATGGATCACTACAACATTGATGGCACGGAAGATGGATCACTGTAACATTGATGGCACGGAAGATGGATCACTGTAACATTGATGGCACTGAAGATGGATCACTACAACATTGATGGCACGGAAGATGGATCACTACAACATTGATGGCACGGAAGATGGATCACTACAACATTGATGGCACGGAAGATGGATCACTGTAACATTGATGGCACGGAAGATGGATCACTGTAACATTGATGGCACGGAAGATGGATCACTACAACATTGATGGCACGGAAGATGGATCACTGTAACATTGATGGCACGGAAGATGGATCACTACAACATTGATGGCACGGAAGATGGATCACTGTAACATTGATGGCACGAAAGATGGATCACTGCAACATTGATGGCACTGAAGATGGATCACTACAACATTGATGGCACGGAAGATGGATCACTGTAACATTCACGACACTGAAGATGGATCACTGTAACATTGATGGCACGGAAGATGGATCACTGTAACATTGATGGCACTGAAGATGGATCACTACAACATTGATGGCACGGAAGATGGATCACTGTAACATTCACGACACTGAAGATGGATAACTGTAACATTGATGGCACGGAAGATGGATCACTGTAACATTGATGGCGCGGAAGATGGATCACTGTAACATTGATGGCACGGAAGATGGATCACTGTAACATTGATGGAACGGAAGATGGATCACTGCAACATTGATGGCACGGAAGATGGATCACTGTAACATTCACGACACTGAAGATGGATCACTGTAACATTGATGGCACGGAAGATGGATCACTGTAACATTGATGGCACGGAAGATGGATCACTGTAACATTGATGGCACGGAAGATGGATCACTGTAACATTGATGGCACTGAAGATGGATCACTGCAATATTGATGGCACTGAAGATGGATCACTGCAACATTGATGGCACTGAAGATGGATCACTGCAACATTGATGGCACTGAAGATGGATCACTGTAACATTGATGGCACTGAAGATGGATCACTGTAACATTGATTCCACTGATGATAGATCACTGCAACATTCACGGCACTGAAGATGGATCACTGCAACAATGATGGCACTGAAGATGGATCACTGCAACATTCACGGCACTGAAGATGGATCACTGCAACATTCACGGCACTGAAGACAGATCACTGCAACATTCACGGCACTGAAGAAGGATCACTGCAACATTGATGGCACTGAATATGAATCACTGCAACATTGATGGCACTGAAGATGAATCACTGCAACATTGATGGCACTGAAGATGGATCGCTGCAACATTGATGGCACTGAAGATAAATCACTGCAACATTGACGGCACTGAAGATGGATCACTGCAACATTGATGGCACTGAAAATGAATCGCTGCAACATTGATGGCACTGAAGATGAATCACTGCAACATTGATGGCACTGAAGATGAATCACTGCAACTTTGATGGCACTGAAGATGAATCACTGCAACATTGATGCCACTGAAGATGATTCACTGCAACATTGATGGCACTGAAGATTAATCACTGCCATCGCATTCGATGGAAATTTACCATCGCTAAAAAACGTTTCCAGATTCCTGCAGAGCTGCGGTGGAGGTGGATGATGACGGTGGAGGTGGATGATGACGGTGGAGGTGGATGATGATGGTGGAGGTGGATGTTGACGGTGGAGGTGGATGATGATGGTGGAGGTGGATGATGACGGTGGAGGTGGATGATGACGGCGGAGGTGGATGATGACGGTGGAGGTGGATGACAACGGTGGAGGTGGATGATGACGGTGGAGGTGGATGATGACGGTGGAGGTGGATGACAACGGTGGAGGTGGATGATGACGGTGGAGGTGGATGATGACGGTGGAGGTTGATGATGACGGTGGAGGTGGATGATGATGGTAGAGGTGGATGATGACGGTGGAGGTGGATGACAACGGTGGAGGTGGATGATGATGGTGGAAGTGGATGATGACGGTGGAGGTGGATGATGACGGTGGAGGTGGATGACAACGGTGGAGGTGGATGATGACGGTGGAGGTGGATGATGACGGTGGAGGTGGATGACAACGGTGAAGGTGGATGATGACGGTGGAGGTGCATGATGACGGTGGAGGTGGATGATGATGGTGGAGGTGGATGATGACGTTGGAGGTGGATGATGACGGTGGAGGTGGATGATGACGTTGGAAGTGGATGATGACGGTGGAGGTGGATGACGATGGTGGAGGTGGATGATGATGGTGGAGGTGGATGATTATGGTGGAGGTGGATGATGACGTTGGAGGTGGATGATGACGGTGGAGGTGGATGATGATGGTGGAGGTGGATGATGACGTTGGAGGTGGATGATGACGGTGGAAGTGGATGACGATGGTGGAGGTGGATGATGACGCTGGAGGTGGATGATGACGGTGGAGGTGGATGATGACGGTGGAGGTGGGTGATGATGGATAAAGAGGGGGAGGAGAGAGTAACAGTGGATGAATGAATAACGGAGATGCAATGTGTGTTTATGTGCTCACCTAACTCACCTAATTGTGGTTGCATGGGTCGAGTCACAGCTCCTGGTGGGGGGGGTGTATTACCTATAAAACATATATAGTATTGATTCCTCCTTCATTGATGGGTTTTAATGTTTATTATTATTATTATTATTATTATTATTATTATTATTATTATTATGAGTCATTAGTAGCAGTGGTAATAGAAGTTGTAGTATTAGTGTTAGTAGTAGTAGTAGTAGTAGTGGTACTACTGGTAGTAGTAGTAATTGTTGTTATTTTTATTTTGATCCACGTACGTAGCACATCTTCGTACGTAGCTAAGACGGCCGTCACCTCCCGCCGGTAGCGCTGCAAGAACCAGGAGCGGAGAACAGCAGCAACAGACGATGCAGAAGACGCTGTGTTATGCTGTTGCCCCGAACACCCTATGTCCTGCCCCGTGCCCCACCCCAGCCCCTGATCACCGGCTCCTAGCTGGGGGTTTCGATGGCTAGGTAACCCCCCCCTCCTAGCGATTCTAGTTCGCCACAGTGTCGATGCTCTCCTGTCACCGCTGTGCGTCAAGGGCTCCGGGTTGTTTTTGCGTCTGTGGGTCACGACGCGCCTCCTATTGCACGTTTTTTTTCGGGTGCGGTAGTCGCGTCGTGTCGCGTTGGTGGGAGCGTGCGTCGCGTGATGTAATGGGTGAAGGAAGAGAAGGTGGCGATTTGCGTCTTGACCAATCCAGTGTTAGTGTAGGTATTATCTTCCGCCACTCGCTGATTCGCCGAGGCGTGAACTTGAGTAACAAATGGCGAGAAATCTCACACCTCCTGCCGCGTCCCGCGCGAGTCTTGCCCTATCACGGCGCGAGTTGCCGCTGACGTCACACCTCCCTCACACCTATGGCGTGAAAACTCACACCTCCAGCGTTAGCGCCGCGGTGGTCGGCCAATCAAGTTCCGGCCCCGACACCATCTCGCACACCTTAGGCGTGAATGTTCACACCTGCCCACCAATCAGGTCTCATTGTGGCGATGGGCTCAGCACCCACTCCATTACAATCAGGAGGTAGTGGGTGTGCCGAGCCAATCAGACGGGCATCAGGCTCCATCATACCTGCCCAAGATGGAGAGAACAGCGGTTCGTGGCTACCAACAGCCTGGTTCCTCAGAGACTGGGCACAGAGATTAACGGACAAAGACTCCAGCCTCCGCCAGTGTGGTTTCTGTTGTGCCCCGGTTGTTCGTCCTGTTAACAGTGTTCTGTTGTTCAGCCCTTACTGCTATGGTTCCTGCCTATGTTTGCCCTTTCCCCACGATAGTTATGTAGTTCATCCTTTGTTACGATGGTGCCTGCATATGTTGCTTATCTTCTGTTGCGACTCTTCTGATGTTCACCTGTTGTGAAGGGCTCTGCCTCTGTTCTTGACATCTGTTCTCGTTATCTGTTGACACCCTGTGCTGTGTGCAGGGTGAGGGAGGAAGGGTAGGACATAGGGAGGGGGGAAGGTCTGGTCTTGGCAGCTGGCCCAAAACACAAGTGACGCCCTCTAACATAAATTATACAAAACTCCAAAATTCAACACCTACAGTTGCACACTAGCTGTGGTGTATATATATATATATATATATATATATATATATATATATATATATATATATATATATATATATATATATATATATATATATATATATATATATATATATATATATGGATATTCTTGTAAGATGCTATATATCTTAATTACGTGTTTATATTGTTCATATATAATTAGCACTGCATTTTCTGTACTCTGCTGTATTGAGCTGGAGTGTGAGAGGTTACCCTCCTCGCCACACCCTTTACTTTGCCTCTCCTGTCTTGGAGTTACTTTACCAACCTGTAACATGTACGTACAGGTGAGATAAATAATTCCTGGCCACCACCGTCTTCACTCTTGCATTCCCACCTTTCTTGTCTTTAAAATAAGATTGTTTCATTTAATAGTGAGGGTGTTGTAATGTTGTACCCATTACTTGGACGTCCCTCACACCGAGTTCATCTATATTTTTCATTTATAGTTTTCTTCTACTCATCTGTGTTCCTATTCTTGTCTTTTTTATACAGGTCAGTGCGTAAGCCACTGGGCCAGCTGGCTGTAGTGGCTTAAGCACTGGCCTGGAGTTTTACACGACTCACCTGCCGTGAGTTCGATTCCCACCAGTACCGAGGTTTTGCTCACTTATTTACAGACAATGTAGGTTGGCACTACATACTCCGACAGACCCGTTACATATTGTACGAAGTGTTCTAGAGATTCTAAGTTCAGGTTCTCGAGGGCAGTTCTGAGGTCACATTGCTTCCCTCTTTGTTTCTGATTAATGCCCCTGCTAACTACTCTGTACACCTGCGTCGCTAATTGCCACGTCTTCTGCTATCATTACCCTCGGCTGTAAAATATACCCGACGACAATGACCATTAATTAACAGGTAATAAATCAGGTAGTCACGACAGGGGGATGAGACGAGGCTGCGGTCGCCATGTTGATGACTGTCCTCGCTTGTCTTGGATGATACACCTCCTGATTCATCATTCACGACGGCCATGATGGACGTGCACGCAGAATACAATAGCAACAACAGCAGTAGCATCGGCAGGAGCAGCAGCAGTAGCATCAGCAACAGCAACAACAATCTTGCGTGTTTGGTTGAGAATAAAGCATAAGTGATACATATTTATGAATCTCCTCCTGTTCTGCAGGCCAGCTAATCATGCAGCCAGCCAGCCAGCCAGCCAGCCAGCCAGCCAGCCAGCCAGCCAACCAGCCAGTCAGCCAGCCAGCCAGCTAGGGAGCCAATCAGCCATCCAAGGAGCCAACCAGCCAACCAGTCAGCCAGCCAGGTAACCAGCCAGTCAGTCAACCAGGGAGCCAATCAGCCAGCCAATCAGTCAGCCAGCCAGGGAGCCAATCAGCCATGGATCCAATCAGCGAGCAAGCCAGTCACACTAGTGTGCACATCCGGCAAGGTGAAGAGTGCAGGGGCAGGTAGAAAAGTGCCGGAGCAGGGAGAAGAGTGCCAGGGCAGAGAGAAGAGTGTCAGGGCAGGGAGAAGAATGTCAGGGTAGGGAGAAGAGTGCCGGGATAGGGAGAAGAGTGCCTGGGCAGGGAGAATAGTGCCAGGGTAGGGAGAAGAGTGCCAGGGCAGGGAGAAGAGTGCCGAGATAGGGAGAAGAGTGCCTGGACAGTGAGAATAGTGCCAGGGTAGGGAGAAGAGTGCCAGGGCAGGGAGAAGAGTGCCGGGGTAGAGAGAAGTGTGCCAGGGCAGGGAGAAGAGTGCCGGGGCAGGGGGAAGAGTGCCTGGGCAGGGAGAAGAGTACCAGGGTAGGGAGAAGAGTGCCAGGGCAGGGAGAAGGGTGCCGGGGTAGAGAGAAGTGTGCCAGGGCAGGGAGAAGAGTGCCAGGGCAGGGAGGAGAGTGCCGTGGGAAGGGAGAAGAGTGCCGGGGTAGAGAGAAAAGTGCCGAGGCAGGGAGAAGAGTGCCAGGGTAGGGAGAAGAGTGCCAGGGCAGAGAGAAGAGTGCCGGAGCAGGGAGAAGAGTGCCAGGACAGGGAGAAGAGTGCCGCGTTTTAGTGAGGTGATTTTGGCACCTCCGCGAGAAGGAAGTTGTCAGCGCGAAGGTTAGTAATGGCTGTACGTGAGGCTGTGGCACCCGGCACTGGCATCCCAAGCACTTGTGGCACTCTCTCCGGCGCCAGCACTGCCATCAACCCCCCACCCTCCTTCAGCCCTCGGGGGAAAAGGGAAGAGGTGGAAAGGAAGAGAAGTGAGAGAAGTGGGAGGTGTGTAGAGAGAGAAATGGATGAGGGTAACAGAGGGGACCTTGTTAGGGAGGTGAGACAGTGAGAGATAAGAGTGAGGGGAATGTGTCTAGTAAGGAGTTGGGGGAAGGGGGCCCAAAGATAGATAATGAAGAGAGAGAGAGAGAGACGCCCAACAAGAACGAGAGAGAGAGAGAGAGAGAGAGAGAGAGAGAGAGAGAGAGAGAGAGAGAGAGAAGAGAGAGAGAGAGAGACAGACAGACAGAAAGACAGACAGACAGAGACAGAGAGAGAGACAGAGAGACAGAGAGAGAGACAGACAGAAAAACAGAGACAGAGACAGAGACAAATAGAGAGAGACAGAGAGAGAGAGAGAGAACATGAAAGTGTAGACAGAAGAAAACTTTAGACTCGTCACCGAGACTGTTCTGACGGGAAGAACTATCAACTTCTATCTTAAAGAAAGTCTAACAAGAGGTAAATAAAAAGTGAGGGGTGGTGGTGATGGAGGGGAAACAGGAAACGAGGGATTGAGAGGGAGGGGAACATGGCCACAGGTCTACACCTGGGAGAGGGCGATGAGGGTGAGTCAGCCTGGTGGGAGCTAAATCAGCTCCTTGGAGCATATCTGCGGGGAAATAGAGGCGAGGAGGGTGAGGGGTGAGGGTCAGGTGGGGAGGGGAGAGGAGAGTGTTATGGGCCATGAGAGAGTCTCAGTCAAGGTAAGGGAACCACACCCCATAAAGGCTGACAGCTGTGCTCATAATTTGAATATTTATTACTTATGTGATTCTGCTTTGATGTCTGATGTATGTATATATATATATATATATATATATATATATATATATATATATATATATATATATATATATATGTACTCGTTTACCTAGCTAGCAAGAGAACCATAATCACCGCCTCCGTTGTCTTTAGGAGAGGATTTCTGTTCTTTCCATCCCTTCTTCATCAAGTTCGCGGATCTCTCTCTCTCTCTCTCTCTCTCTCTCTCTCTCTCTCTCTCTCTCTCTCTCTCTCTCTCTCTCTCTCTCTCTCTCTCACTCACGACCCATGATTTCTCTTTACGCCCCCTCATAATGGCCGTCTCCATGTACTCTTTTCTAACCCTCCATGGCTCTCTTCCTTTCCCTCTCCCCTCTCTCTCCTCCACTCTTTGCCATATTTTCTTTCTCTTCTACTCTTCACCCTCCTCTCCCTTACCTGTCTTACTTTAAACAAAATGGTAAAGTCATTACTGAGGGAGAGTGAGGGGGAGTGAGGGAGAGTGAGGGAGAGTGAGGGGGAGTGAGGAGTGAGGGAGAGTGAGGGGATATGAAAACAAGACTGCAGCTAGACATTTGATATGTAAAGGAAGGGCGAATAAGAAAAATTTGGAGGAAGGGAGGATGAGATGAAGGGAGGAAGGGAAAAAGAAAAGAAGGGAAGCAAAGATAAAGGGAGTCAGGGAGGGAGAGGAGACTAATGACGTAGGGAAGCACCGGGAATAATGAAAAAAAAATACGAGTATAAGGAAGGGAACGAAGATTGTTGTCCAGTGACTGAGACTGACCAGTCATGCAGCACATACAGCACCGATGGAGGTCACAAAAATCACCACTGGCACCCCACTCAAACACCAAACCCCTAACCCCCCAACCATCACCCCCACCAACAACAACAACAACTACTACTCAGGGTGGCGGAGGTACGACCCTAAAAAAAAATCCCTGATGATGTTATGGCGGCACTTACAGGTGATGCATCGCCCCCAGGTGCCATTCTGAAAGTGGCACTACACGGCGTTTTCAAACAGTGCCAAGGTGCACATGTTAGCGAGAGATGAATAGCCTGGAGTGCCAGGTGGCCCTGTGATGGTAGCACATAACCAAGGTAGTGCAACTTCAACACATATGTCTAGAACACCTTCGTTTCTACACTATTAAGAACGGTGTAAGTTCTGTATCTCATTGTCTTGTTAGAAGAGGACCTTTGTAGACAAATGGTGAAGCGTCGACAGTATGGTGAATAAGAACATACAGAGGAGTCTTTAACTGCACGATAAAGACTCCTTTGGAATCAGTGTCTTACTCACCGGACCTTTGTAAACAAAGATGACAGGATCACGCGAGTCAGACATTCGTAATTTCATAGATTTAGTTCTAACGAGAGAAATGTTATTTCTCGCACAGGAGTCACAATCTTCACATTTTTATGATAAAAAGATGGATTTTTTGAATCATGAACAATATTAGTGCTTCCCACTTACTGTGTCTTATCTGTGTCAACAAGTTCTCTTGTTGATGTAAGAGAAGGAGACATAAACGGTGAGGCATCTGGAATTGCCGTTGTCTGTTTCGTTGTTCTTCTCTCTGTAGGGGTTAACCTGGATTATCTCGCAGAAACAAGCGAAAATATTTGCAATGGAATATCGCAGCCAGCAGGATTCGAGCCCAGGTCGCCAGCTCTCCTCGAGTATAGCTAACTGCCAACCTGATGCCTTAAACCACTCGGCTACAGATGCCTCGTAACGTTAGGTAGCTTGCTGGACTCCAAATCACGTTTCTCCTAATTCCGGGCACACCAGCGAGTCTACCTAACTGGAATCTACCTGGAGGGTATTCCGGAAATCAACGCCCCGGCGGCCCAGGCTTCACGGTGCATCAGGGCTTGATCAACTAGGCTGTTACTGCAGGCCGCACGTAGTTCAACGTACGAACCACAGCCTGGCTGATCCGAAACCGACTTTAGGTATCTGTCCAGCTCCCTCTTGAAGGCAGCCTTAAGCAGGTAACTCTCCATAATCGTGAAGAGCTGACGATCTGGGTTCGAGTCCTGCTATCTGCAATATTTTTACACACACAAACAAGCACTATGCACACACACACACACACACACATATATATATATATATATATATATATATATATATATATATATATATATATATATATATATATATATATATATTAGCAAAGTACTTCCTCCACCCCCTCCCTCCTTCAGTCACCTTCCGGTCTCCATCCATACATTGTTCCATTCCTCCCTCCCTCCTTCCCTCCCTCCTTCCCTCCCTCCCTCCTTCCTTCCCTCCCTCCTTCCTTCCCTCCCTCCTTCCTTCCCTCCTCCCTCCCTCCCTCCCTCCCTCCCTCCCTCCACGTGTGTCAGAAACTTATATCCTGTGACACGCCATTGAGGTGAAGAGCGTCCGTGCCACACTGGCATAAGAGCCAGGAGCCCTGCCAACCTGCTAACAATCTCCCGCTGCATTAAAGGTCATAATCCCTAGACTTGCTGCAAGATCCTGACCTCCGAGGGAAACAATAAAAGAGGGGATGAAGGGAGTGTAGGAACGACGGAGGTTTTTTTAGGTGAAGGGGAAGGGGATGAGAGGGAAGGGGGAGGGGGAATTTTACTCAGTGCCAATATTTTCACGTGCGGTGCTCGTTATGGTGCCACGGTGCCAGGCTTATTGTCGGCAGGCGCTGGGGAAGGGAAGAGGGGGTGAAGCTGTGTGGCCCTTCCCCTCTAGTGCCTCTCAGGGCCATCCAGCTCCACACTGTGCTGCCTAGTGTCTCTTCTTCTCGACCAGTGCCACCCACTGTCGCCCAATGCTAGCCAGTGCCACTTAATGTCTGCTAGTGCCAACCAGTACCGCCCAGTTTAGCCCAGTGTCTCATAATGACGCCCAGTGCCACTCAGTGCCTCCCAGTGCCATCCAGGGCTTCACAGTGCCACCCAGTGCCACACAGTCCCACCATCATCGCTGCAGTTGTCACGCCGTTGCCAGATTTATAAAGATGTGAGGAATGGAGAGGTAAAGGGGTGGGGGTGAATGAGGGAGGGGTGACACCCGTGGCTGGGGGTAGAGGTTGAGGGATGGAGGGGGGTGATCGGAGTGAGACTGGAGGTGGGAAATTGGGAAGGAAGAGGGAGGAGGAGGGGAAAACGTGGTTGTTCTGGTAACTTGTCTTCCTTCATAGTTCTCTGTGTAAACCTGCGTATTTTTGTTTATTCATCTTTATGGTCGGATTTGTCCGTGTGTGTGTGTGTGTGTTTGTGTGTGTGTGTGTGTGTGTGTATGTGTGTGTGTGTGTGTGTGTGTTTTGTGTGTGTTGTGTGTGTGTGTGTTGTTGTGTGTGTGTGTGTGTGTGTGTGTGTGTTTTGTGTGTGTTTGTGTGTTGTTTGTGTTTGTGTGTGTGTGTGTGTGTGTGCTAGGGAGAAGATTGGGGAAGGGGAAGAGAGGGGGGGGAAGGGGAGGGAGAGCAGTGGTTGTTCCTGGGTACTTGTCTTCCTTCATAGTTCTCTGTGTAAACCTGGTTTTTGTGTTTTTGTTTGTGATTGTCGTGTGTGTGTGTGTGTGATCTGTGTGTGTATGTGTGATTTGTCGTGTGTGTGTGTGTGTGTTTGTGTGTGTGTGTGTGTCTGTGTATGTGTGTGTGTGTGTGTGTGTGTGTCTGTGTGTCTGTGTATGTGTGTGTGTGTGTGTGTGTGTGTCTGTGTGTCTGTGTATGTGTGTGTGTGTGTGTGTGTGTGTCTGTGTGTGTGTGTGTGTGTGTGTGTGTGTGTGTGTGTGTGTGTGTGTGTAGGTGGGTGTACTCGCCTATATATGGTTGCAGGGGTCGAGCCTCATCTGGCTCAGCCTGTCAACTTGCCGCTTGCTAGTCACTCCCTCCTAGCATCGTAACTGCTCTTCAAACTGTGTATGGAGCCTGCCCTCCACAACTTCAATGAGGTCTTTCCACTTGCCGACCATCCTGAGACTAAAGAAATACTTCCTAACATCCCTGTGGCCCTTAATCTTTCAAATGTGTTCCTGAATACCTGTGTCCTGCCTCTCAAGCAGTCTATCCCTGTCTACTCTATCTGCTCCCCTTAGTATTTTGTATGTTATTGTTATGTCTACCCTGGTTTTTCTGTTCCCTAACATAGTCCGGATTGGTTCTTCTTCTCGTAGCTCAAGAACCTTAAGGGGCACGTAAGTTTCCCCAGTCTTCTAATAACATGTTCATTTTTTCAACTATAATCTACCTTGTCCATAATTACTATCGCATTTGTTTTGTCTGTTTCGTAAGGTGAAGTCTGTAGCCTCTGTACCCTAATTTTGTACTCCGTGTCTGATCTTGCCTCTTCCTCAATCATCATCATTATTATCATCGCTATTAAGTAACCACTTATCTGGACAATCTTTCGGTTTGCCCACATCAGTTAGTAGACTTTTGTTTTTATTTTTATTTTCATTAGTTTTACATCAGCAAACAGGGATTCATCTGAATGAATCCCATCCGGAAATATCACTCACACAGTACCAGAAACAGCGATGGTAATAATACCGATCCTTGCGGAACCCCTCTAGTTACTCATCCTGATTCAAACATTTCCTCTGGGACAATCACTCTGTTTCTTTTACTCTAAGGTACTACTCTCTGATCCACCGGAATACATTCCCTGATATTCCTGCCCCAGCTTCGACTTTCTGCCCCATCCTCGACTTTCTGCCCCAGTCTCGACTTTCTGCTTCAGCCTCGACTTTCTGCCCCAGCCTCTCGTGGAGTACATTACCAAAGGCTTTCTCCCACTACAAAATAAAATATGCAGTTCCCCCATCTATCGATCTCCGGTGTTGCTTCTGGAACTCTGTCATAGAACTCCAACGGGTTTTTAAGACGAGATTTGCCATCTGTAAACCCGTGCTGGTTATCGTTTATAAAAACCTCTTGGTTTTAAAAGACACGTCAGTAAACATATTTAGAAAGCGTTAGAAGTGATCAAGGTCTCAGGTGTCCAGTGACTTGTAGATCTTTGAATGAATGGTTTAGATTTTAGAAACCTCACAAGTTGATAAACGCTTGTGCAACATTTGGGTATCTTATTTATAGACGTTTCGCCACTGGAGGGCGAAACGTCTACAAAGATACCCAGATGTTGCACATGTGTCTAATTCGTCATCTTAGCCTGTTGTGTGTAGCAAGTCCAGTAAGTGTCGGTTCACCAGTTCCTCTTGGCTCTCTGGTATTGCCTCTTGTTTCCACTGAGAACTCTTAAAGTCGTTTAACATATCGCAGACTTCCTTATTGTTTCTCGCGACTCTCCTCCCGCCGTCTTCAGTCGAGTTAACTGGTCTTTTGTTGTTGTCGTTCTTCTGATGTGACTGTTCTGGTTTAGAATTGTTTTTTGCTGCTCAGTGTGTGTGTGTGTGTGTGTGTGTGTGTGTGTGTGTGTGTGTGTGTGTGTGTGTGTGTGTGTGTGTGTGTGTGTGTGTGAGTAAACACACACACGCACAAAGTAAAAACCAGGAGACACAAATCAAAATAATTAGGCACTAATGTCACCTGGGGAAGTTGAAGGCTTACTTTAGTGCCTCCCCTCGCCCCTGGCACCTCCCCTCACCCCTGGCACATCCCCTCACCTCTAGCACTTTGAATCACCCCTGACACCTTCCATCACGAATGGTACACAGTTTCCTAAACAGGCACGCGTGTCACCCGACACAAATATCGCAACACGTCACTAGGTTACAGCTTCCCGCCTCTCCTCCCGACGCTCCGTAGCGCTGTTTATCTGCCTCGTCGGGATGTGTTCGTGTGTGTGTGTGTGTACTCACCTAGTTGTGCTTGCCAGGGGTCGAGTCATAGCTCCTGGTGTGTGTGTGTACTCACCTAGTTGTACTCACCTAATTGTGGTTGCAGGGGTCGAGACTTAGCTCCTGGCCTCGCCTCTTCACTGACTGCTACTAGGTCCTCTCTCTCCTTGCTCCATGAGCTTTATCATACCTCGTCTTAAAGCTATGTATGGTCCCTGCCTCCACTACATCACTTGCTAGACTATTTCACTTCCTGACAGCTCTATGACTGAAAAAATACTTCCTAACATCCCTTTGGCTCATCTGAGTCTTCAACTTCCAATTGTGACCCCTTGTTTCTATGTTCCCTCTCTGGAACATCCTGTCTCTGTCTACCCTATCTATTCCACGCAGTATTTTGTATGTCGTTATCATGTCTCTCCTAACCCTCCTGTCCTCCAGTGTCGTCAGGCCGATTTCCCTTAACCTGTCTTCATAGGACATTCCCCTTAGCTCCGGAACTAACCTTGTTGCAAACCTTTGCACTTTCTCTAATTTCTTGACGTGCTTGACCAGGTGTGGGTTCCAAACTGGTGCTGCATACTCCAGTATGGGCCTGACGTACACAGTGTACAGTGTCTTGAACGATTCCTTACTAAGGTATCGGAATGTTATTCTCAGGTTTGCCAGGCGCCCATATGCTGCAGCAGTTATCTGGTTGATGTATGCTTCCGGAGACGTGCTCAGTGTTATACTCACCCCAAGATCTTTCTCCTTGAGTGAGGTTTGCAGTCTTTGGCCACCTAGCCTATACTCTGTCTGCGGTCTTCTTTGCCCTTCCCCGATCTTCATGACTTTGCATTTAGCAGGGTTAAATTCGAGGAGCCAGTTGCTGGACCAGGTGTCCAGCCTGTCCAGGTCTCTTTGTAGTCCTGCCTGATCCTCATCTGATTTAATTCTCCTCATTAACTTCACATCATCTGCGAACAGAGACACTTCTGAGTCTATCCCTTCCATCATGTCATTCACATATACCAAAAATAGCACTGGTCCTAGGACTGACCCCTGTGGGACCCCGCTCGTCACAGGCGCCCACTGTGATACCTTATCATGTACCATGACTCGTTGCCTCCCTGTCAGGTATTCTGTGTGTGTGTATGTGTGTGTGTGTGTGTGAGAGAGAGAGAAAGAGAGAGAAAGAACACATGGAATTCTATACCTTTTTAAGTAAAAAAGATATATTTTAAATTGAGAGCTAAAAGTTTCAAGCCGACCACAAGAGTCATTCTCCAGTTATCGCACAGAATCCAACAATTCCAAATATTTTTT
>WNWK01000166.1:640000-714877 GCA_009830355.1 Cherax destructor | reverse complement strand
GAAAAGTTGATTAAGCACACATCAGGGGTTATTATTAAGTCCATTCCTGTTGGAAAGGTCAGACGTGTACAGTAATGGGTAGCGTAAGGCTATGTGAGAGTTACAAGCTCGTGAAACTAATATAATCGGCGCTTAAAGACTGTGTATGTTGCAATTCTTTGTCTGCCAAGGTTGCACCTTATGGAACACAGAAGAGTGTTGAAAGCTCTGCAGTCCACAGGGAGTGAGGGCTACAGGGCACTCAATCCCAAAACTACAAGGGCTGCAAGGTTGAAAGCTCAGAAAGTTGAATGCGATACAGAGATGTAAATTATTATTTCCTGGGAGAAACCCTAGAACCATCAGCGTCATACAACGCCTGGGCAATGGGAAGTAATTATGCATGATCTAGGGGGAAAAAGGGAAGGTTACTCCGTTTCCTTGACTCGAGAGCCTTTCACCGGCATCAAGACAACCCCTTCCCCCCATCCTTGAGGCAACAAAGTTCATAAAGCTTTACGACGTTTACAGTGGTAAAACAGGCAAAGGCACAGTAACAGCTGAGGTGATACGACAACTTCACCTTTGGTATGACGAAGTGGCGCTTAAACGTAACAGAGTCCTTGAGCAGCTGTGTTTATAGTCTGAACCTTTTCTATGTATCAAGAATAAGTTTTTATTGGGACAGCATTATGTGTGTGTGTGTGTGTGTGTGTGTGTGTGTGTGTGTGTGTGTGTGTGTGTGTGTGTGTGTGTGTGTGTGAATATAATGCAATGGAATTTTAGAACGCTTTTAAATTTGGTAATTAAATCAAGACTTGATGATAATATTCTATATTGGGAATGTTCGGTGTTGTCCCTTTTTGAGTTTCTGAACAAGAAACCTCGACTGATCCTGTGTCGCGGGGCTTTATCTGCCCGGCTCTTCTAGATTATTGGAATGAAATTGCGTCACACTTCGGCACACTACGTCACTCTGTGGCACACTGTGAAGACAATGTATTTGAAGATCTCCGTGGGTTCCTGAAGGTGGCTATGGTACCTCTCTTCATATTCACTCTATCGGAGACAAGTGTCGGTTCTTGTAAATGCAGATGTGTAGTCTTACACTATGTCCAGGACAGCATGAGCACTCAGTGTGGCCGCCGTCGGGGCCGCCGTCGGGGCCGCCGTTGGGGCTGCCGTTGGGGCTGCCGTTGGGGCTGTACTTGGGGCTGCATCGCCGAAGTTTCCCATGAAGTCGACTGTGGCGAGGTCTCTCTCGATCGCATCATTGACCTCTGCATGTCTTACATTCTTTTCAAAATAGTTCTCCAGAACCGCACTTAGAAACCTCATAACGACGTTTCGCTCCTACCTTGTGACTTGACAAATAAAGAACTTTCAGTAAATTGTTCCATCAGAGAATTGTGATCTTTTTTTTTTAATCCTTTTCAATATACTATTCATAAAAAATATATAAATATTTGGAGAAATACCAACACGTTTTTTTACAGGCAATTTAGATTTTTTACACTGTAAAATTGCCGATAAAAACACACTTGTTTACAGGAACTTGTAGTCGAGTAGACATTTCTGGGTTGACTTGTACGGAAGGCGAACACGACACGAACACGGAACACCCAGTCCTTAAGCTGCGTAGCAACTTCATTAAGGACAAACACCAACAACAAAAGAAGAGAGGAAAGAAAAGGTATATAAAAAAGAAAATTAGCAGGAAACAGAAAACGATTCGCGGTTGCGGTAAAGAGCAGCGTCACTGCTCGTGGTCGCTGATTGGTGTTGACCTCGTGGCGACCACGTGACCCCATCACGTATCCACCGTCGGTGGCGAGGGATGGCGAGGGTGGCGAGGGATGGCGAGGGTGGCGAGGGATGGCGAGGGTGGCGAGGGATGGCGATGGAAATAAATGGTATAAAATACCTACACAATGGAAAAATAAACACATAAGCAGTATAATGTGATCCTTTATTGACAACGTTTCGCCCACGCAGTGGGCTTTATCGAGTCACAAACAGATCTACCTGGATACAAGATTCAAGAGTATTTATAGGATTTAGTCAGGTGGATAATGCTGAGTCAGGTGGAGAATGCTGCATGAGGGATGACGAGGGTGGCGAGGGATGACGAGGGTGGCGAGGGATGACGATGGTTGGCGAGGGTAGCGATGGTGGCGAGAGTGGCAAGGGATGGCGAGGGATGGCGTGAGTGGCGAGGGTTGGTGAGGGTGGCGAGGGATGGCGAGGGATGGCGTGGAACGGCAAGGGATGGCGTGGTCGCGGCTGGAACTCACACCACCGCCAAGCACCAACGATGGTAGTCGTAAGAATTTACCTAACCTAACCTACCGCTATATTCACGGGAAGCCCTAAGCCCGTAGGGGATCGTACAGCGCTTGGGAAATATACGATGATCAGGTTCAATCCGAGGAAGGTTAGGATAGCTCTAATTCCTTGGATCAAGTGGATACAAAGATTTAATGCGAACATTACTGAAGAAAATTCACGTGTGGTTCAAGCTTTACAGAGGCTGAGCTTCACTCTGTGTAGAGCTTTATCAAGGCAAGTGATCAGATAAAGCTCTGTATAGAACGAACTTTCAGGGAAGGTTTCTTGATGTTGGTGAGAGGTTCTTGATCCAAGGAATTGGACCTGTCTTCCCATCCCATGGATCGGACCTGATTGCCTTTCAATACCGTGACTGGAACAATACACAAATAACCCCAGCACACTAGAAAGAAACATGACGACGTTTCGGTCCGACTTGTACCATTAACTAGTCACACTAGCAGAAGAAGGTAAGGGAGCTCCTTTACCTTAGTTTTATATATATATATATATATATATATATATATATATATATATATATATATATATATATATATATATATTTATATATATATATATATATATATATATATTCTCACACACCCTTGTACGCAGATAAAACACACGAGGGCATCCTATATGCAATTACTGACTTACAAACGAACATAAACACTGAAGGTGGAGAAAACCCGCATGAAGGAGGCAACCGGTAATTTTTGTGCTTTCATAAACAGCTACGTAGTTACATGTTAGAGCGAGAGAGAGAGAGGGGCAGCGTGAGGTGACTAGCCATCAGCAAGCAGTTAGTGGGGAACGCACACAGCAATCAACCCCTCGCTAAGCGTCACACACAATGCTAACTTACACAAGATTAAAGAAATTGAGGATTTATTTTCTGTACAGAAAATTGGAGTGGATGGAACCATGTGTTTATTTTTAAATTAAGAGTTGTTTGCCTGAGCACGTACTGACGTGTATGATTGTATGTAGAACAAGCTTAAATTGTCACAGAGTGGAAAACAAGCTGTAAAACAAGCTTTAACTGTCACAGAGTAGAAAGACAAGCTGTAAAACAAGCTTTAACTGTCACAGAGTAGAAAGACAAGCTGTAAAACAAGCTTTTACTGTCGCAGAGTGGATAAATAAGCTTTCAGTGGGTGAAGACTTCGCTTTATTAAAGCTCTATTAAGCAACTGTCAGCAGTGTTAAGCTTGGATCCAGACTCTCCCCAACGAGGCCTCATGCCAACACCCCTTCATTATCATAATTAGGAGAAAGTGCTAAACCCGTATGGTTTATAAAACTCACGGGGACTTGAGTGGCACTCATCACACAACCCACCTAACATACTTGTTTTAAACGTCTCGCTGTATTTTCAGTATTTGACCCTGTTTCTACATACAACACTAATACTAATACACCCAGTTAATCCTCTTACCCGAGTTTTTAATCCCACCCATATATACAAGAGGGCCCCGCTTATACAGCAGGTTAGGTTCCCGGCTACTGACGTAACTGCTGCATTAGCGAAACACTGTATGTCAAAGCGCTGTAAAGCAGGGCCCTCCTGTACCCATTCTAAGAGATTTCTCAATATTTTTTAGCATTACTCCTACCTTTGCATACACACCTCTCAGTGATACTTCCTTGTTGTCGTAACACAAATCTCTTCCCAGTCCCCCATACAAATCTATTTTAGTTTTTCTATTTATTTTCAATGTTCACACTAAGAGTTAGCATAAACCCCAACAAAATATATACTGCTCCAGCCTCATAGGTATCCAAATTCATTTATTTGGAAGTTTAAAAACTATAATTACAATAAGTTTTTTTTTTTTATGATGGTTACTCTTCATCAAGAGTTTCCTTAGTATATTACGTAATATTTAATTTGTCTTCTCATATTGTTTTTTTTTCTCCCTCGCGAGTTTTATTAAACCGTGAGCTGTGTAGATTACCATGAATTTCTCGTTTTAATTTTGTATTTTTTTTAGCCATTAAAATTGCAGCATTATGTGTTGTTTGGATTTTAATTTGCGAAGCTTTTAGCGTTTCTTTTACCAAATACTGAAAATCACCTACTCCTCTTCCCCACTCTGTCTTTTCTTCCCTACTCTACCTCTTCTTCCCTACTCTACCTCTTCTTCCCTACTCTACTTCTTCTCCACACTCAGTGGAATCCTTCAGATACAACCTAAATTAAAATGTGTTCTTCCTTTTTGGTTTCAGTAAGAAAACCTGCGTCAGACTGCTCCTCTCCCTCTACTACAATAGTCTTTATTTGTAGGCTCTTTGAAATTACTCCCTTAATATTAATATATAAAGTATTTATTTCTGTGTTTGTCTCACTGTTTCCATTTTCTCTTATTTTGTTTGTTTGATATTTATATTGAGTTGTGTGTGTGTGTGTGTGTGTGTGTGTGTGTGTGTGTGTGTGCATACATGCACTTGTGCGTGCGCCTGTGTGGTGTGGCCAGGGGTCAGTTACCTGCTCGCTTGGCTGAACACCTTAGGAAGCACTTCCAAGTTAAAACAAAATGCTAGCAAATACTTATCATTAGCAGAGGCTGGCGTATAAAGCAGACACGGATTAGTTGTGGGGGGCTGAGGCGTTCAACGCTTAACAGCCCCACGCATCAAGCGCACGGCTAAACTAACTACTACATCAAATCTACAATATGTAGCCAGGTACAAGCAAGCAACCTGTGCCTCCAGGTATGGAGTTTGCCCCGCCGGTTTTTGTCTGGCCTCGCTGCCGGAGACTAATTATCAGATTACTAGCAGGCTCGCAGCATCTGCCGGGTATGCTTGTTCAATGATAATTAGGAAAAATCATCCATTAAGCGTGGATGAAGAGGAGAAGAGGATCTTTCTGGCTTTTATATATCCTTAATCTTCCATCATTCCAGTCTTCCATCTACTTCTATTCTCCTCCGCCCATCTGTCTATGTTTCCTTCCTTCCTTCCTTCCGTCTGTCCTCTCCTTTCATCCTTCCGTCTATCCCGCTTTCTGTCCCTCCTTCTGTCCATATCTCCGCAGAAGTAAACATCTTCAAACTCGTATAAACACTATCCCTTCTTCTCACGGTGACACATTTCTTGCAGTTTCCCCCAGACGGCGAATTTATTAGACAGTGACTTTCATATTATGAGAGACAGTGCTGGACAGTGCCACTCATCGTGCGAGTGAACACACCACCACTACGTCATATCACACCCAGCAGAGCCTCAGTCTGATTCTCGTGTCTTCTCATTTCCCATAAATAACGCGTAACACTTTATTTCCTGAAAAACAGAAAATCTAATTTTAACGAATTCGCATCAAAACGAGAGGATTTTTTATTTTGCGAAATCACTGGAAATATAATCACTCATGGAGGTCAGGTCCCACCTCGCCGTGTCTATTGTCAACTTATTTTATTGGAAGAGGCCCATATGCTCTCAGGATATATACAAGTAAACAGAGATCCACTCATTAAGGTGCCTCGATGCCATGGAATTAGGTATATAAATATAAATTTTTATATATATATATATATATATATATATATATATATATATATATTTTATATATTTTTATATATATATATATATATATATATATATATATATATATATATATATATATATATATATATATATATTTATATATAGACCTAATTCCATGGCATCGAGGCACCTTAATGGGTGGATCTCTGTTTACTAGTGAATTAAGCAACAGTATGGAACTTTTCCCACAGACATCTTGTTTTGTCATTATCTGGCCTAGTGGATATAGCCATGGAGTCGCGTGTGCGAGGCTGCAGTGCCGAATCCCTGTACTCCTTTGAGAATTTGTTATTTCCACAATATGGGGAAATTCTCATTGTTTTTTTTAGAATAAAATGATGGATAACTGATCTATTACTGTAGCCATGACTCCTGCGAGTGATGTTTGGATCTCGGTACAAGAGAAAGTTAGGGCTGCTCGCACTGAGACCTTCCAGGGCTTTGAACCAAAGTTTCTACAATCTTTGTGACATACAGGCAAGAAAAGTATCAAGGAAAATCCACGATGCAGAGCAGGGTTTCACTGGGACAAAGTTTCACTCTGTACACAGCACAACATATGGCGAAACGTTGCCCCAGCAAAATAAATTTGTTTTGCATCGAGTGTCTGCGCTATTGTCTGCAGTACGCCACTCGGACGCAGATGAAAGAGGTGACTGCTACAACAACATTGTACACCATCGCGGCGCCGCCAGGATGCTGGCCGTGCTACACACAACCACTCATGACATCATGGCTATAAACCTTTCCTATACATTTGCCTACGATGCTCACTTCGCATTATGATGCGAGTTGAAGAGCTAAATTATATATGCCTCGCCATCATGGAACGTATAATTAAAAAGATTTACAATAAAAGTAGCGTCCGTCTCTCTTGCCCGGGTATATCTATCATTGAGGAGTCTTTGTTATGTAAATACGTCAATTTAACTTCAGCTTCACCGATGACCTCACTTGAGCTATAGAGAAAGGCTCTACTCCATTACGTGAGCCTCCGGTTGCCACCCACGCTGACCCTCGCTGGTTCCTCACTACCTCCGACCATCTTCGACCACCTCCAGCTACACATGCTTTGTGTCAGTCGCCTCCAGGAGCCTCCAGGTGTAACCTGACTGCCTCTGGTAACCTCTCATGGCATCACAGACGGCCTCTCAGATCCACCAACTACTACAACGATCTTCAGCAGCCTCTAACAAGCCTAGTAGGTAAGTCCTATCTGCTCCAGTTTTCATTCTAATCTTTGGACTTTTGTCTAGTTATTTTGCATTCGAAATCGGGTTTGGAGATCCAGGTACTTGCTGAAAATTCTGTAATAAGTCTAACATATGTCGCATGTACTGCAGACGAAATTAATTTGTTGTCTCAGTGATATGCTCGATATTATGCTTACCTCAAAACCTTACACTTTGCTCAAAGTTTATGGTCTGTCAAAACATACAATGCCTCGTTTCAGGTCTTTTTTGTCTATATTTTCTTCTAAACATTCCTCGATGTTCAATACTCTTTGCCAGTTGGTGTTGTATTCCAGTGGTCTTTTGTCCATACCTGTGGTTGTTCAAGTTCTTCTTGTAGTCTCTCTCTCTCTCTCTCTCTCTCTCTCTCTCTCTCTCTCTTTATTAAGCTGACAAAACACTGAGAGTAAGGTGATAGTTACATAGCCCCACCAGGACACTAACCTAGGCCCATCCCTGGCTAATACCCTATCCTCCCTCTCTTAAAGTTCCTCATACCTCTCCCTCACATCTTCCCACCTCTCTTTCTCTTCCCCCCCTCTCTCTCTCTCTTTCCTAAGCTTCTTCCTCAGGTCCACCCCACCCCTTTTCCTCTCCCTTCTCTCCCTAGAGTAATTGTGTCAGCATAAAGTGGTGTGCTGTTATAAGTGATAATAGCGGCGGGGCGGGCAGGTGGGAGGTGCGCCCGAATTACCATGATAGTCCATTAGCCAAGTGAGCCCAGGACTCTCTCTCTCTCTCTCTCTCTCTCTCTCTCTCTCTCTCTCTCTCTCTCTCTCTCTCTCTCTCTCTCTCTCTCTCTCTCTCTCTCTCTCTCTCTCTCTCTCTCTCTCTCTCTCTCTCTCACACACACACAGTTCTTTTACATCGACGGAGAATAAAACTAGCGAATGGATGGACACAATGATTAAACTGCAATAAAAGTGAGGACAATAAGGAAACTGAAATAAAGTAATGAAGATTTTTAACATAACTGGAGAAAACAATAAAGGAGCAAGATAATAATAAAAAATAAAAATGTGTCTGGAAAAAGGATTAAAATGTTCATGGTGGAAAAGGAGATAAAAAGTCTTGGAAAAGAACAAATAGAAATATCTAAGAACACAAGGGAGAAGAACACAAGATGTAGCAGCTAGCTCAGGTGTCCTCTTAGAATGTTAGGAAGAACTTAGATGACCGCAAGATTATAAAGTTAAAAATGTGAAAGAGATGTTTAAATGACTGAAGATAATACAAAGATGGAACAGCAGGTGGTACTAGCAATGATAGGACAGCAGGTGGTACTAGCAGTGACAGAACAGCAGGTGGTACTGGCAGTGACAGGACAGCAGGTGGTACTGGCAGTGACAGGACAGCAGGTGGTACTGGCAGTGACAGGACAGCAGGTGGTACTGGCAGTGACAGGACAGCAGGTGGTACTAGCAATGATAGGACAGCAGGTGGTACTAGCAATGATAGGACAGCAGGTGGTACTAGCAATGATAGGACAGCAGGTGGTACTAGCAGTGATAGGTCAGCAGGTGGTACTAGCAATGATAGGTCAGCAGGTGGTACTAGCAATGATAGGTCAGCAGGTGGTACTAGCAGTGACAGAACAGCAGGTGGTACTGGCAGTGACAGAACAGCAGGTGGTACTGGCAGTGACAGGACAGCAGGTGGTATTAGCAATGATAGGACAGCAGGTGGTATTAGCAATGATAGGACAGCAGGTGGTATTAGCAATGATAGGACAACAGGTGTACTGACAATGATAAGACAGCAGGTGGTACTAGCAGAGATATAACAGCAGGTGGTACTAGCAATGATAAGACAGCAGGTGGTACTGGCAGTGACAGGACAGCAGGTGGTACTGGCAGTGACAGAACAGCAGGTGGTACTGGCAGTGACAGGACAGCATGTGGTACTAGCAATGATAGGACAGCAGGTGGTATTAGCAATGATAGGACAGCATGTGGTATTAGCAATGATAGGACAACAGGTGTACTGACAATGATAAGACAGCAGGTGGTACTAGCAGAGATATAACAGCAGGTGGTACTAGCAATGATAAGACAGCAGGTGGTACTGGCAGTGACAGGACAGCAGGTGGTACTGGCAGTGACAGGACAGCAGGTGGTACTGGCAATGATAGGGCAGCAGGTGGTACTGACAATGATAGGACAGCAGGTGGAATTAACAATGATAGGACAGCAGGTGGTACTAGCAGTGATAGGACAGCAGGTGGTACTAGCAATGATAGGCCAGCAGGTGGTACAGATAATGATAGGACAGCAGGTGGTACTGACAATGATAGGACAGCAGGTGGTACTGACAATGATAGGACAGCAGGTGGTACTGACAATGATAGGGCAGCAGGTGGTACTGACAATGATAGGACAGCAGGTGATACTAGCAATGATAGGATAGCAGGTGGTACTAGCAATGATAGATCAGCAGGTGGTACTGACAATGATAGGACAGCAGGTGGTACTGGCAATGATAGAACAGCAGGTGGTACTGGCAGTGATAGGATACCAGGTGGTACTAGCAATGATAGGACAGCAGGTGGTACTAGTAATGATAGGACAGCAGGTGGTACTAGCAATGATAGGACAGCACAGCAGGTGGTACTGGCAATGATAGGACAGCAGGTGGTACTAGCAATGATAGGACAGCAGGTGGTACTAGCAATGATAGGACAGCAGGTGGTACTAGCAATGATAGGACAGCAGTTGGTACTAGCAATGATAGGACAGCAGGTGGTACTGGCAATGATAGGACAGCAGGTGGTACTGGTAATGATAGGACAGCAGGTGGTACTAGCAATGATAGGACAGCAGGTGGTACTGACAATGATAGGGCAGCAGGTGGTACTGACAATGATAGGACAGCAGGTGGTACTAGCAATGATAGGACAGCAGGTGGTACTAGCAATGATAGGTCAGCAGGTGGTACTGACAGTAATAGGCCAGCAGGTGGTACTGGCAGAAACAGAACAACAGGTGGCACTAGCCAACTAATTTACTGCAGAAACCAAAATTATTTCTAAAAATAAATTAATATTAACATTACAAATAATTCCAAGTTATCCAAGGAAATTGTGGACAAAAAATTACATTATTTTCATTTTTGGCCCAAAATAATTGAAATAAGGAACAACAAGACTAAAAAAAAAAACAGAAATGATATGAAAAAATGCATAATAGATTTCAGCACAAAAGAAAACAGTGGGGATATAGACAAGTTTTAAAATATCAGAAAGATAAACATAAATCGTCGAAACTAATGTTTACGTAGATTAAGCATAAGGAAGGAATGTTAAAGCAATTGGAAAGAAATTGAAGAGAGAGAGAGAGTAAGTGCCTTCACGTAATCGTAATAACACTATCGCAAACAAACCACAGTACGGGTGGGGTTAGAACCCATGGCGAGTGAATCGTAAAACTCCAGGCCAGTGCGTAAGTCACTGGATATATGTGGTGCATAAATATATCTAGATGGATGAATCTTATTGTAGCCAGTTGGCCCAGTGACTTACGCACTGCCCTGGGGGTTTTACGACTCACTCTCCATGGGTACGAAACCCACCCGTACCGTGGTTTCGAATAAGTGCCTTCATGTATTCCCATCTGAGCGTAGATATATAGCGACTGCGTAAACATGACCCTCACATCTAGACCAGCTGGCCATTACCTCGCGTTTAATACCAAAACAAAGTGTCCCCTTGCTGACACCCGAGCCACTACACAGTAAGCCTGGCAGCCAATCCTTCCTAACGGGAACCTAGAGAACCTGACACGATCTTCCGTCCTTGTCTTGAGTGGAAGGTGGGGAGATCAAAGTGAGGTCGGAGGCACCTCTCCTCTTACTCTTCTGAGGACGCTGCTACTACTACTGCCTCCTGTTGTTGTAGGCTCTGGAGGCGGCATATTCTTGCATTACGGATGATAATCGTGCGTTTCCTGTTTATAGACTCGCGGAATCGTAACAACAAGATTGAAAACGACTCACGGTAGGGCCTACTACTATTAGAACTGGCTGGCCATGGGTTCCAAACTCACCAGCTCCGGGAGTAGCTTCAAGGCTACACTCCATTACCTCGTTGTCAAACATACAGCTTTCTTTACTCTTTATTTGTGATTATATATCCGTGCTTATTGGTTTGTGTCGCCAAATCCAACCTAACTGAAAATAAATACTACTAATTTTAAGTACACAAGAATCGTTCAGAAATTGACGATGGGCACCTCGTGGGGAAATTAAGTAGGAAGGAAGGTTGTTAGGGGACTTTTACAGTAATCAACATCAGTACATTATGGCTCCCTGTCAACTTACAGGGGCTAATTTCGTTATTTTAAGAGACTAGTTAATAGTACATGATGGACCGAAACGTCGTCGTAAGTTTCGTACTCCAATGTACGGGTTATTTGTGTATTGTTCCAGTCACTGTGCTATGTCTTTTTATTCGCTAGTTACGTATGTTTGCATTAGGTCACATTAGGCTCTATAAATCTAAAGAAAACACATCAGCCACTAAGATCTATATATATATATATACAATATATTATATATATATATATATATATATATATATATATATATATATATATATATATATATATATATACTCTTTTACGAAAACAGGTATATAAACTCTCACACAGTAAGTGGGTATATACATTCATACACACAATAACTGGGTATATATATTCGTATACGCAATAGGTATATACTATCAGACACACAATAAAATGAGTATTTACACTCATGCACAATCAAATGGTATATACAATCACTCCTCGGTAAGACATACTCGGTTAACGTGAATATTCACTCATACATATATACTAAAATGTTATATACACACAATTGGAATATTCCTACAGTTAACAGGTAAATGCATTAATACACTTAGTAATATAAGTATATTCTCTCTCACACAAACAATAAAATGATATATACAAGCAATAAATGGATATTTACACTCATACACTGAACTGTGATGAAGATTGTGACAATATGTGATTGATGGCCTTTCACCAAGAAGACGTTTCGCTCACCAGGGGCTGTATCGGAAGTTGACACAAGTCCTTGATGGGCGAGACGTCTTCTTAATAACATTCCATAAATCGCATACTGTGGCTTATATAAAAAAATAACGATGGCTTGAGAATAGCGTGTGAGGTTGTTCACTGTGGCGTGAGGTCTGACAGCAAAATGGCCACAAATAGCCAAGGGGAAGAGGTAGAAAAAACTCAGAGATCGCTTCCACGACGCTTGAATATCGCGTAAACACTTGTCGTGATTATATTAGAATGTTTTGTATTCAAAGGCTGTCTTGAGTCACAGGATCTGGTTTTCTCAGGTGTAAAATTATTATTATTATTCTTGAGAGGGGGGTGATTGTGGCCCATGTTGTTGAGAAGATTTGCCCGTGATGGTGAGGTGTGAGTGCCCGTGATGGTGAGGTGTGAGTGCCCGTGATGGTGAGGTGTGAGTGCTCGTGATTGTGAGGTTGTGTGTGTTGCTGCCTCTGACGGGTGCTTAGTATTCCCTGCTTATTGCCTGTCTATCTCTGGTGGTTAGTGTTCCCTGTCTATCTTTGGTGGTTAGTGTTTCCTGTCTATCTTTGGTGGTTAGTGTTCCCTGTCTATCTCTTGTGGTTAGTGTTCCCTGTCTATCTTTGGTGGTTAGTGTTCCTTGTCTATCTTCGGTAGTTAGTGTTTCCTGTCTATTACGTGTCTAGCTCTGGTGGTTAGTGTTCCCTGTTTGTTACCTGTCTATATCTATTGGTTAGTGTTTCCTGTCTATTGTCTGTCTATCTCTGGTAGTCAGTGTTCCCTGTCTATTTCATGTCTATCTCTGGCGGTTAGTGTTCCCTGTCTATTACCTGTCTATCTCTGGTAGTTAGTGTGTTCCCTGTCTATTACCTGTCTATCTCTGGTAGTCAGTGTTCCCTTTCTATTACCTGTCTATCTCTGGTAGTCAGTGTTCCCTGTCTATTACCTGTCTATCTCTGGTAGTCAGTGTTCCCTGTATATTACCTGTCTATCTCTGGTAGGCAGTGTCCCCTGTCTATTACCTGTCTATCTCTGGTAGGCAGTGTTCCCTGTCTATCTCTGGTGGTCAAAAACCATCGTCACTGCTGCAGGTATATGGTTACTATGTCACCATCATTGTTGCAGGTGTGGGGTCCAGACCACAGCCAATGCTGCAGGTGTGGGGTCCAGACCACAGCCACTGCTGCAGGTGTGGGGTCCAGACTACAGCCACTGCTGCAGGTGTGGGGTCCAGATTATAATCACTGCTGCAGGTGTGTGCTCAAGGGCAGGTAACTGCAGGTCCTCAGAGATCACCAGGTAAATCAGCCCACTTCTCTTGAACGTCTATCGTACGTCGAAAAGATGTCTATCGTACGTCGAAAAGACAGTCGGGCTTCGAAAAGACTATCTATCAAGAGTTGAAAAGCCTGTGTATGTGACTTTAAAAAATAAAACTGTCTTCGAGGTTTCGGGAAAAACTGTCTATCGTGCTTAAAAAAAAAACTGCGCGTATCAGACATCGAAAAATTTGCATCTGGCATCGAAGTGTCTATTAAGCTTGGACAAAACTGTCTATCCGGCATCGGAAAGAGGGTTTACACTTGCGCTGCAATGAAAACCCACAGATCGAGGTCTATTTAATGTCACATCTAGCCTGGAGTAAAATGTCTATCGTCCACTGGAAGAGAAAGCCTGTCCATCAGAGATCCAATTGGCCTGCGTGCTGGCCTGCGCCCTGGCTGACTCTCAGAGTCTTCAGCACTGCGTGCTGGCCTGCGCCCTGGCTGACTCTCAGAGTCTTCAGCACTGCGTGCTGGCCTGCGCCCTGGCTGGCTCTCAGAGTCTTCAGCACTGCGTGCTGGCCTGCGCCCTGGCTGACTCTCAGAGTCTTCAGCACTGCGTGCTGGCCTGCGCCCTGGCTGACTCTCAGAGTCTTCAGCACTGCGTACTGGCCTGCGCCGCTGCTCAGAGTCTCAGCACTGCGTCGCCCTGGCTGATCTCAGAGTCTTCAGCACTGCGTGCTGGCCTGCGCCCTGGCTGCTCAGAGTCTCAGCACTGCGTACTGGCCTGCGCCCTGGCTGCTCTCAGAGTCTTCAGCACTGCGCTGCTGGAACCAGCAGACTCCAGATCTCAACGGTTGAACAGAGGTCAATTCACTTGATCAGAGGTCTAATATCACACTCGGGTAAACGGGGATAATGCGAGTAAGCACAGTCTTGAAACGGCCTAATGATACGCTCGGTAGATCATGCCTAAAATTATTACGCTTATTTTTTGTTTATTAAATTATTGTGGGCATCAACGCTAATTTTATCAGCTTAGCTTGACTCATAATGATTAGCTGTCTCGTTTGTGCTGACTTATGCTAACATCAATTCTGACACCGAGAAAAGTATTATTATATTCACAACACAGTTGATAACAGATCCTTCATCAATTCTAAAACCAGCTTGAATATATTATCCTGAGTTTATTACCTTGAGTTAATTATGTAAATTGGAAATTTATGAAAGTACACCTCATAGGTAAACGCAAGGTCACGCACACACACACACACAAACACACGCACACACACACACACACACACACACACACACAACACAAACACAAACACAAACACACACACGCACACACATACACCAGAATCAAACAGTATGCCTTCCATATAATAGTTTCATTATTAATTTGTGCTATCAGCCAGGGACTAAGGCATGACTAGCCATCATTAGATTCCATCCTTTCTGACTATCTTCTGACATATACAGGGAAAGGAAAAGTGCAAGCTCGATCCACCTTCCCCTAACCGAGAGACAAACACTTGTTAACATTTACCCCAGCAGATAGTTGGAGCCAAACTCAAATGTAATGTTGGATCATGTGAGCAACTCCACTACAAGTCACAAAGCTCTTTAGAGATGTTACAGAGGCGTTTGGATGGGGTTAGGTTAGGTTAGGTTTATCAGGAAACAGGACAAGTGTTTCCTGACTCGGGTCAAGTGTGGTTGAGTCAAAGGAGAAACCATCCATAAGCACACGTTTCTTCATTAAAATACCACTCATACATAAGTCTTATTTCACATTTATCGGTGTTTAATATCATCTCTTGCCCATGAACACCTGTCTGCACTGCAGGTGAACAACAACTGTCTGCACTGCAGGTGAGCAACAACTGTCTGCACTGCAGAAGGTAAACAACAACAACTATCAGGACTGCAGCAGGTAAACAACAACTGTCTAGACTGCAGGTGAACATCAACAACAACAAAAATGACTTGCACTCAAAGATCAAACTATGAATATGCAATCTCGGTCTTTCCCGCAGACTGGCTGGACAGGGAATTACCAACAACTGTGAGCGAGTCTATTTGATGAATTTTTTCGTGAGATGCGGAAGAGTAGGAAGCCGCTGAGAGGATCAAAGCGGCTACATGTATAACCAAAAGCGAGAACACCTCCCCCACCCCCCTATCAGTATTTATTGAAGGAATTTTTTTATGAAAAATATACAAAAGGAATACGCAGAGTTTTAAAAAAAAAATTGCAAGTAAATTATGGAAAGTTACTAAAATATTAATTCGTGGAGATATCGAAATATGAAATTCGCAATGTTGAAGCTGCAACAATTCACTTCACATGCAACGCACACTTTGGAGAGGAATTTTTATACGACGTTTCGGTCCTGTTGTAGGACAATTCAGGGATGAACTGAGATGTAGTTAGTGGTTGTGTGGTAGACTGAAGCGTCTTGTGACACCAGCAAACAGGCTGCTTACGCTGTAGCTCCGGGTCCCTGGCAATGAGTTAGAAGCTGTATATAAGCAGTATTCAGTACCTACAAGATATGAATCAGACATATGTAACATCTGGATATCTTTACTTGTAAATGTTTTGCCATCAAGTGGTTTTATCAATACAATACGAGGAAATAATAATAATAATAATAATAATAATAATAATAATAATAATAATAATAATAATAATAATAATAAATATTTATTTCAACAAGTACATGTACAAGGTATACAGACCTAGATGACATCAGTGACAATACTATATAGAAAGTCTCTCGTTATGCAGAGCATTTCGGGCAAATTAGGTCAATTTTGTCGCCAGGATGCGACCCACACCAGTCAACTAACCCCCCAGGTACTTATTCTATTGATAGGTGAACACGGACAGCAGGTGTCTTATGAAAACACGTCCTAATGTTCTTTCAGCCGTACCGGGGATCGATCCCTTGACCTCACTGTGTGAGCTGAGTGCGCAAGCGATCGAGCTACGGGACACCTCGAAATTATACACAGAAAATAGTGGAAAATGAGGTAATCAGTCGCTCACAGTGCTCATCACCTGCTCCTAGACTAAGGGACTGATTACCTCAAACTCCTCCTCATCTTCCACCGTTCTCTGCACTGGACTGAAGAAGACACTGGCTGGCGAAACGCTTCCAGAGATTCCCAAACTTGTCAGTTTTTTAAACAATTTACACAAAGAATACATATCGTTTGAATATATGCAGAATACACAGCGATGCTTGAAATGTGCTGAGTACATGTTGATGCCTAGAATGTACAGAGTACGTAATGGTTCCCGGAATATACATGGTACATAATGATGCTGGAATGTGCTGAATACACAGCGATACCTGGAAGTAGGAGCGCCAAGTCCAGTCCTCAGTGACTGATCCTGGATCTTTGCAGGAGGAGACGGTCTGAATATAAACAACAATTTAAATTACTCTTTGAGAGAGAGAGAGAGAGAGAGAGAGAGAGAGAGAGAGAGAGAGAGAGAGAGAGAGAGAGAGAGAGAGAGAGAATGAAGTCTGCCAAAACAAGCAATGGATGAAGAGTGGAAAAAACATGAATTATTTACATGTAAGCAGTACATTTAAGACAGAGAGAATACTGAGAAGTTATCGGAGAAGACGATCTGGAAGATGTTTGGAGAGGTAAAGCAAAATGAAGAATTAGATCAGAGAAAATATTTAGAGAGGTAAGAAAATAGCGAAGAAGCAGTCTAGGGAAGATGTTTCTGTTACGTGTAAGAAGATGACGGAAAGGAGATCGGGTAAGATGTTTAAGAATAAGAAGTAAGAAGCAAGAAGAGAAGTAAGAGCATGAGAAAAAGAGACGAGCAGACGAGAAATGTTTCCGTACTCGAAGAAGAGCAGCAATCAGTGCTATGAGAGGGGCAGGCAGCGCATCATAAGTGTTACACAGGAATGGCAGTACGTCCAGTAAGAGACACTACACTGGCAGGACAGTGCCAATTATGAGAGACTCAAGAGTGATCAGCGAGGACAGGCGCTCACCTCTCGGCACATTTAAGGCCAGACAACACACTGATCAAACATGATGTTCTCGCTTCAAGGACAGAATAATGATACGATGATCTTGACATTGATGCAATGATGCTAGATCAACTGGACTTTTTTTTAAAGGGGGGGGGGTGAGAAGAAGGGTTATAGGGTTGGTAAGAACTGAGAGGGAAAAGGATTGCGGGGTAGGATTGAGCAACCGAAGGATTGTGGATGTAGAGGAAGCGATTGGTAAGAAAGAATATGTGGCCCAACCATTATGGGTTTTATTTTAAAAGTGTGTTCTCGTCAAAGTAGAACCAGAGAATCACGAGTTCGTGATTCTTTGGCTCCACACTCCAGTCGTTCCACAGACAATTTTATTTTTCATCTTGTCATATCGGGGGTTGCCGAATCCCCTCCATCTCATGTCAATGGGTGGGGTTGGAGCAACATCACATCCCCGCTTCTCTCTCTCTCTCCCCCCAGCATCTTTCCCCTCCCCTCATCTTTAAGTACAGAGAAAAGGGCGACTTTTGCTGAACTGTAACCTGATACAGCCAGAAGGATTACTGTTGAGGCGCTGTAAGGTCACTTTTACTGACCTTGCTAGCGTCAAGTGACAGCTGATGGCTGATGGTGACTGGTAGTAGTCTTGTTGTCAGGTGGAAGCTGTTGTGGCAGGAAGGATAGTGGTAGTAAAGATGGCGGTAAGTGTAGGGGAGGTAGTAAAAATGATGGTAGGTGTAGGGAGTAGTAAAGATGGTGATAGTAGATGAGGGTAACTAGCAACATGAAGCCAGTTTCTAGCAAATTAAACTAAGTTATATTCCTCTTTATTCCTCACCTTAGCTAGTCACTGAAGACTTCGCGACCCCTTGGCACCTGTCCTTACCTTTGTACTTGATCACCTGTACTTATGGTAATAGTCACTGCCTGTTCAGATCGAGAACAACTGGTTCCTTGGTTAATTAATAATAATAATAATATTCTTTATTTACATGAGAACATTATACATCTTATACAGATGTCACATAAATGACATACTATATAGAAAGCCCCTGGGTTTAAATACTATCGACGCCACGAGGGTCATTAAAGGCTACATGTAACCTGTTCACCACTAGTTAGGAATATTTTAATACCTATACTGGGGAGTAAAGAAATATCTCAGTGTATATATACTGAGAGGTTGTAAATCCTCTTAGAATACCTGTGACGCCCTCCAGTAGTACTCTCAGCCTTGAAGTAGTAGTTTTGAGGTGGTCAGCCTTGAAATAGCTTTGAGAGGGGGTCAGAACGAACCTCAGCCTTGGAGGTTCAGCCGAGGAGCTATGTCAGTTACTTTATAAAGTTTTACTGTAATTGAAACGACATTCGTAAAATCAAGGATGTTCCTGTTTAAAGTACCTTTGAATACAACGATAAAACAGACGAACGATGTATACTTCTCTCGCTGAGTAATGTTGACGTCTTCCACTGAGTACTGTATACGTCTTCTACTGAGTAATGTTGACGTCTTCCACTGAGTACTGTATACGTCTTCTACTGAGTAATGTTGACATCTTGCACTGAGTACTGTATATGTCTTCTACTGAGTAATGTTGACGTCTTCCACTGAGTACTGTATACGTCTTCTACTGAGTAATGTTGACGTCTTCCACTGAGTACTGTATACGTCTTCTACTGAGTAATGTTGACGTCTTCCACTGAGTACTGTATACGTCTTCTACTGAGTAATGTTGACGTCTTCCACTGAGTACTGTATACGTCTTCTACTGAGTAATGTTGACGTCTTCCACTGAGTACTGTATACGTCTTCTACTGAGTAATGTTGACGTCTTCCACTGAGTACTGTATACGTCTTCCACTGAGTAATGTTGACATCTTGCACTGAGTACTTGTCAGCTTACGGCACTCTCTGGCGTGTGTGGTGGTGAGGCAGGGTGAGACTGTCTGGGAGAAGCCCCTCTCAGTCAGACGGGGTGGCAAATGGCTGCGTGGCCAGGCAAACAAATGTTTACGTGCGTGCCTTGTTCATCACGCGAGGGGCACACGTACATTTTGTATGATGAACACCGCGGCCAGGGGTCAAGCCGGTGCGTGGGAGAGGCGCAGGGGGCGCAACCAGGAGGAAGAGTGAGGTAGGGCACGTATTTGCCGAGAAGCAAAGGAGGCTGAGGTGAGGTTAGTACAGTATTCACTGAGGTGAGGCGCTGGAGGCCAAGGTGCAGTAAGAGTTAGGAAAATGAGAAGTATCAGCGGATGAGGAGGGAAGGAGAACCTCACAGAAAAGGGGGAAAGATGAGAATAAACACCCACCGAGGGGTGAAAGAAGGGACTAAACACCTGTCAAAGAAAGAAGGGAGGAAGGGAGGGAACACGCAAAAACAAAGGAGCAAAGAGGGAGGAACAAGTATCCAAAGAAGGGATTTAAAATGTAAGGAGTAAGAGAGAGTGAGAAACCAATATTACTAAGAGGACCCACAACCTCCTAAAGGTTTTGTAGGGGGTTGTTTATGTGTGAATAGACGTTGACGTTGACGTTGACGTACGCGTAAAGGAACATCCTACTAACACGTACAACAACCTTCTACCAACACAACTGTGTCAAGGGGGGTTTAAAAAAAGAATTAAGCCATAATTTTTTTTAAAAGCGACTCACTAAATATTTTCAAAATATAAGGAATTTTCCAGCACCAGCTGACAATAAACGTAGTGGCCCAAAAATATCGCTTTACGTTTCGCATTTGTGATGACTGAGGTGACAGTTTTGTCAGCTTCTCTTACGAACTAAGGACTGACAACTGGGACGATTGTCTCACGTTCTCTTGACAGCTGACAGTAATTACCTCAATGTTCCTCAAGAAACTCTCATTGTATATCTAGCGACAAAACATTAAATTTGTTATAGATTTTTTTGTATATTATTAAGATTTTTGCACTTTCTCCACACTTGAAGATGGTTTTTAATTTGAGACAAAATTGTATGCGCTAATTTAAGAAAACGAGGGAAAGAAAAAAAAAGACCTTCAAGGGAGCACTTTTTTTTTTTTTAAGGCTGGATCTGACAAATATATGAGACAATGGTTGGGTGTGAGTTAGACCTGCCTAGTATGGGGCAAAACAAATTGAAAGAAAAAAATCCATAGGAAAAAATCCAGGAAAATATATCCACTGAATAATCCAACAGATTAATGATCAACCCAAAAAATTCAATAGATTAGTGATAACCCCAAAAATCCAACAGAATAATTATCCACCCAAAAATCCAACGGATTAATGATCAACCCAAAGATCCAAAAGAATAATGATGAACCCAAAAAATCCAACAGAATAATGATCAACCAAAAAATATCCAACTATAGCTTGGTTGGTTAACGTACAATGAGGATAAGTTAGAATTAATTCGGTTTGACGTTTCCTTAGGTTTTTCCTCGTTTTTCCCCATGGTTATTATCCTATGGGATTTTTTTTCCTGTGGGCCAGTAGGCCTTCTGTGGTGCACCTGTTTTCATATTATTATTTGTGTGCGTTGATTCGCACACTGGCAACACAATACCTACCTGGAGTCTACCTGGAGGGAGTTCCGGGGGTCAACGCCCCCTCGGCCCAATCCCTGACCAGGCTTCCCTCACCTAAACAATGTTATGAACAAAAAATTTTATTCGTCAACAAAAACACATTCTCATTTCCACTTCAACTGGCTTATAGTGCTCAGTTTGCACTTCTACTGGCTTACAGTGCTCAGTTTGCACTTCTACTGGCTTACAGTGCTCAGTTTGCACTTCTACTGGCTTACAGTGCTCAGTTTGCACTTCTACTGGCTTACAGTGCTCAGTTTGCACTTCTACTGGCTTACAGTGCTCAGTTTGCACTTCTACTGGCTTACAGTGCTCAGTTTGCACTTCTACTGGCTTACAGTGCTCAGTTTGCACTTCTACTGGCTTACAGTGCTCAGTTTGCACTTTTACTGGCTTACAGTGCTCAGTTTGCACTTCTACTGGCTTACAGAGCTCAGTTTGCACTTCTACTGGCTTACAGTGCTCAGTTTGCACTTCTACTGGCTTACAGTGATCAATTTGCACTTCTACTGGCTTATAGTGCTCAGTTTGCACTTCTACTGGCTTACAGTGCTCAGTTTGCACTTCTACTGGCTTACAGTGCTCAGTTTGCACTTCTACTGGCTTACAGTGCTCAGTTTCCACTTCTACTGGCTTATAGTGCTCAGTTTGCACTTCTACTGGCTTACAGTACTCAGTTTGCACTTCTATTGGCTTACAGTGCTCAGTTTGCACTTCTACTGGCTTACAGAGCTCAGTTTGCACTTCTACTGGCTTACAGTGCTCAGTTTGCACTTCTACTGGCTTACAGTGATCAATTTGCACTTCTACTGGCTTACAGTGCTCAGTTTGCACTTCTACTGGCTTACAGTGCTCAGTTTGCACTTCTACTGGCTTACAGTGATCAGTTTGCACTTCTACTGGCTTACAGTGCTCAGTTTCCACTTCTACTGGCTTATAGTGCTCAGTTTGCACTTCTACTGGCTTACAGTACTCAGTTTGCACTTCTATTGGCTTACAGTGCTCAGTTTGCACTTCTACTGGCTTATAGTGCTCAGTTTGCACTTCTACTGGCTTACAGTACTCAGTTTGCACTTCTATTAGCTTACAGTGCTCAGTTTGCACTTCTACTGGCTTACAGTGCTCAGTTTGCACTTTTACTGGCTTACAGTGCTCAGTTTGCACTTTTACTGGCTTACAGTGCTCAGTTTGCACTTCTACTGGCTTACAGTACTCATTTTGCACTTCTACTGGCTTACAGTGCTCAGTTTCCACTTCTACTGGCTTACAGTGCTCAGTTTGCACTTCTACTGGCTTATAGTGCTCAGTTTGCACTTCTACTGGCTTACAGTGCTCAGTTTGCACTTCTACTGGCTTACAATGCTCAGTTTCCACTTCTACTGGCTTACAGTGCTCAGTTTCCACTTCTACTGGCTTACAGTGCTCAGTTGCACTTCTACTGATTTACAGTGCTCAGTTTGCACTTCTACTGGCTTACAGTACTCATATTGCATCTACGCTGCACAGGGCTTGATAAATAACTACAGAGGGCGTCCATTAAGTCGCTCATCGTAATGAACTCAACATTTATTTGTAGGATACTACAGTGGTAGAGAATGCTGACGATACGTAAATCGGATACTTAATGCGGTTTACGTCATTTTATTTTGAAAACGTTTCGCCCTCCAGAGACCTCATCATGAGGGGACGAAACGTCTTCATTCATGTACTTCTCTAATCTATATCTAAAGTCACATCGGTTTTGGCTTCAGCGACGCTACTAGTGGCTTTGTTCCACCAAAAATAAATTTTAGACGCATTGACACGTCTAAAACGTTCGCATACATGTTCGAACTTCACAAAATGTGTTTATATACTTAAATGTGAGAGCGAGTGTCTCACGAAACCGTCAAAACTCGACTGTGAACGACTTGTGCAACGAAATTACACAAATTTACACATAAACCGCACACAGTAGAAAGACATTTACGACGACGTTTCGGTCCGACTTGACCTATTAACTTGTCACACACTACTCTACCTGCAGTCTACCTGCAGTCTACCTGGTGGGTATTCCGGGGATCAACGCCTCCGCGCCCGGACCATGTGCGAGCTATTCGTGTATTGTTCCAGTCGCGGTATTGTGCCTTTTTATTCTATATGCAATTTAACTACTACCTGTTTATTCGTGAATACAGGGTAATTAAAATAGTGTTAAGTTAACCTAACCCAGACAAATTTATTTTGATCTCGGCTTCGCCGGTGCAGAAATGGACGCATTGTAAGGCATTGTGGACATTGAGACACTCGGACGCTCTCCGAGGACGCTCTCCGAGGACGCTCTCCGAGGACGCTCTCCGAGGACGCTCTCCGAGGACGCTCTCCGAGGACGCTCTCCGAGGACGGGAATGGAAGATTATACCCATGTTTGCAAGCCTGTGTGTGTGTGTGTTAGTTACCATTTTGTCCTAGGCACATGTCGATTAGACACTAGGCCTGTTGTATGTATGTGTGTGTGTGTGTGTGTGTGTGTAACGAAACACTTCGAAATGTTTCGGCCCCGCCGGGAATTGAACCCGGGCCCTCCGTGCGTGAAGCAAGAGCGCTAGCCACCATGACATCGGGGCGTGTGTGTGTGTGTGTGTGTGTGTGTATGTGTGTGTGTGTATGTATGTGTGGTATGTGTGTGTGTGTGTGTATGTGTGTGTGTGTATGTATGTGTGGTATGTGTGTGTGTGTGTGTGTGTGTATGTATGTATTCACCTATTTGTGATTGCAGGGATCGAGTGTGTGTGTGTGTGTGTGTGTGTTAGTTACCATTTTGTCCTAGGCACATGTCGATTTGACACTAGGCCTGTGTGTGTGTGTGTGTGTGTGTGTGTGTGTGTGTGTGTGTGTGCACATAAAACCCGGCAGTAAATCACTGAAGGCTCAGCTCAGCTCCTAAGTCCTGTGCACATATTCTGAACTCCAATCTATCCACAGATTTTTTTCTTCTAGATTTTGCCCTGTGGGACGAGTTTTATTAGGCAGTTTCGTTCAATCTGTGAGCGGACACACCGCCATAAAAAGAGCACTGGGCAGTGTTTATTCTTCACTGACAGCATTGGACAGCGTCACTCGTCCTGCAAAGTGAACATACCACCATATAAACTGCATTAGACAGTATTGCTCGTCCACGAAAATGAGAGAACATGTCAGCTCAAATAGTTGTCTCGCCTCTGGTAATATCACCTTCAACACAGAGGTATCACCGCCAATTAATACTCTCCTGGCAACAGATGTGTTGATCCAGCGTAATAAAATGCATCATAAAGATGAACCTTTACGTAGAATGTAGATTATTATTATATTAAAAAAACGAGGTTTTAATCAGCGTGGGTCACGTAGCACTCTACATGTAGAGAATACACGTAGATATTCGGAATATTGTAGGTTTCTTGCTTGTGGTATACGACGAGCTCCATGGACAGGTGTCCTTAGCAAGTGTCCTTGGCAAGTGCCTTTGGCAGGTGTTCTTGGAAAGTGCAGTTCGTTTACCACTCTGCGTTCGACGCACACCACACAAAAACACATTCCCGTATATCATCCTAGTCAGTTAGAAGCATGGTTAGTCATAGCCTTCTAGGATGAGTCTACCATCCTAGTATGGGGTGGCTATCTAGGTACTGTGGACACCTGATTTTTCGAAAAAGGTGACCTTAGGAAGGTTACCTCTCTTCTAGGAACACATCAACCCGCCAAACCCTCTCGCGCCTCTGGCTGGTTCACAACATGCATGGATAATCCTGGATGGATGTGCTGTACTGTAGTAGCGAGTGTTCTTTTCCTTTTCTCCAAAGCTTTCCACTATTAAAGATAACTTGCCTTTGAACTTTGTACATTCTGGTGGTGGATTATAATTTAAACCAAATTCATTCTGTTTTGTATACTGTTCCCCATTTTTTATTTCCTTCGACTGTGTTTCACGAGCACAAGTACTTTAAAATGCTCAGCATAACGTGGCCGTGCTAGATACTCATAGCACAGTCAACAGAGCAATCAAATGTGAGAAATAAAGTACCCTTCAGTAGTTACTTGTACGCTGTGTACAGTGGGTATGAACAATTGTACTACAAATGTTCCAAGAAGCTGCTGGTGTACTCAAGGGGCGGTGATGTAGAGGTGAGTAAGGCTGTGAGGGGTGGGTGAGGCGAAGGGGTGAGGGGCAGATGAGGTAATGGAGATGAGGAGGGGGGGATGAGCAGCACCTGCCTGACCTCTGAAGCATCAAGGGTCAGGAAGATGCAGGGAAGATAGTCATATATGGTGAGATTACTGCCTGTGATGGCCACTGACCATGGTCCAGTCATGGTTCCTCAGATGATGGCCACTGACCATGGCCCAGTCATGGTTCCTCAGGTGATGGCCACTGACCATGGTCCAGTCATGGTCCAACTGTCTATGGACCAGTTATGGTCCATCGGGTGATGACCATTAACTATGGTCCAGTCATGGTTAATCAGGTGAGGGGCACTGACCATGGTCCAGTCTTGGTCCCTTAGATCCAACTGTTCATGGCCCAGTCCTGAGAGAAAGAGATTGTGGGAATTCCTCGATCACCACTACCACAACCACTACCTTACCTACCACTACCACTACCACTACCACACCTACCACAACCACACCTACCAATACCCCCCCCCCCATACTTGCCCTTCAATATTTCCCAAAGAAATTCTATCGATAAGTAAAATTTCTGACATTATTGCAATGTACGAAGGCACGACCTTTGAAACACCACCACCACCACCGCCATCACCACCACCACCACCGCCATCACCACCACCACCACCGCCATCACCACCACCAGCTTCAGGAGCACTGTGGCACCTAAGGCTTGCTACACCTGTGCAATGGCTCTTGTGTACTTCCTGTGGGCACCAGCAGGCAGGCCTGCCAAGGTGACTACCAGCCAGACACAGTAACGTACCCACTGCTGTTTAGGTTAGGAAAGTGTCCGTAGGTGACGCTTGTTTTACACTCTACGATACCTAGTGCTGACTTCACATTTCACGATACCTGGTACTGCCTTCACACGCTAAGATACCTGGTGCTGACTTCACACGCCATGATACCTGGTGCTGACTTCACACGCCATGATACCTGGTGCTGACTTCACACGCCACGATACCTGGAGGAACAAGATCCGGGACCAAGCCTAAAGAGGGGGCCGGGGGGCATGAAAGATTTGTGGAGCTGAGGGGAGGGGGTAGAGGGAAGAGGAGGAAGGATGGAGGGGAAGGAAGGTAGGGGACACAGGGAGGGGAAGAATGAGAGGGATGTGGGGGTGGAAGGGAGGGGAGGGGTGTGGGTGGGTGCCAAAAAGAATTGTTGTTGAGTCGGAAGGGTGACTAGGCAGCATGGCTAGGTAGGGTGGCTAGGCAGCAAGGCTAGGTAGCGTGGCTAGGCAGGGTCTGAATCATGTACTGGTAAGGGAAGGATAAGAGTTGGGGATTTTGGTGCTGGTAGAATGGGTGGTAGGATGGGATGTAGAAGGGGTAGTAGTGGTGGTTGGAGGGGTGGTAGTGATGGTGTCAGTAAAGAGGGTGGTGTGGTGGATGTGTCGATGGTAACAGTGGAGGTGAATTGGGTGACGACGATGGTTGTGTTAGTCACAGTGGTTGAGTAATACTGGTGGTGGTGGTTGAGGTGGTGGTGGTGGTGGAGGTGGTGGTGGTAGGGAGTGTTGTCATTATGGGAACCGTGCGGTAGCCTTTAAGTAGATAGACAGGGATAACAAAGTGGGAACACAGTGGGAACGTGTTACTAGTACTGCTGCTGTGGTATGAATGGATGGAAGAGTGTCTTATTCTAGGAGTGGATATTCTAGGAGTGAAATATGACCTCAGAGTGTCTATGAAGAATCACGTGGTAAATCTTGCCAGCAAGACAGCCACGAAGTTAACATCAGTAAGGCGTATTTCGTATCTGCTCGACACCAGACACTGAAAAACTCTGAACATACCCAAATGCGATGGTAGATTAAGTATACACCACTTTGTTTTTGGACTGATTGCTCTCTACCTCCCTTTCCACCCCTCCCATCTCATCTACCACTTCTGGACAGAATAGAGAGCCTTGCAAGGCGATTTATCTCTCACCTGGAACAGGACTGTAAGGATATGTTTTTTCAACAGTCTTCAACACCGAGGAGATGGGAGATGGTCTTGCTGTTATGCACAAGGCTAACGTAAACGAAGATTACACATGGCTCCACATCACGACCTGCGAAAAGACAGTTTTATTACCACAAGACGGGCAGCAAATACTAATTACATTCTGGCTGTACCTTTCTCAAGGGCATCATTTCATCTGCGATCACTCTTTCCCAAAATGACTCGAGTCTGGAACATGTTGGCATAGCATACAAGCATTAATGAAATAAAAGCAACCCACAAAATGAAATCTCTGCGCCCACAACTTTCGCTAACTTCGCCTTGGACCCTATTTGTACATGTCATAATAATAAAGGTCTAATGAAGATAATCCTGAGCTGAGGTAGGTAACAAACAACTCACAGCATGTAAACAAAAGCCTATCCAAGTAATAATCCTTGTGTTAAAAAATACGAATTAGGAGTGTTTACCTATTGTTTACCATTACACAGCATAGGGTGCATACACGAGGTAACGAAATCTGCCAGTGAACTGGGAGATGTGGATATGGTCAAATATTTCTCTACGGGAGCAGCAACTTTGGTACCTTCAAATACCTCATTTCAGCCGAGCTGGAGGTACTTATACAAGGGGTTTATAACACCATTCATATATATATATATATATATATATATATATATATATATATATATATATATATATATATATATATATATATATATATATATAATACGAACCACGATATTATAAACACATCATAAATGCAGCATAAAATCCTGATAATTTCCTACTAATGATGGTGTAAGACATAAATAGAAAAAATCAATTAAAAATTTTCGTTGAGATGGTTTTTGGTCACGCATCTTTAAAAACACGATAATTATTTTATTTTTCTGCATTAAACGTTAAGCTAAATGTTCGTAAATGTAAGAATAAACGTTTTGAAAGTTTAGTTTAGAGGCTGTCGACCACGAGAGGGTCATTGTGGCTCCGTGTAACCTGTTCACCACCTGTCAAGAACACTTTAGTCCCTGAAATTTCGATTAAAGTCAACTCTTAGGTTACTTGAAAATTTACTTACATGAACGCCTGCTGAGCCAACAGGCCTGCTGTTTGGGCAAACAGGCCTGCTGTTTGGGCCTACAGGCCTGCTGCGGTGTTTCTCCTTTCTTATGTTCTTATGTTAAAATAATAATAATAATAATAATAATAATAATAATAATAATAATAATAATAATAATAATAATAATAACAATAAAAAATAATAATAATACAACTACTAAGCTACTACTACTACTATTATTATTATTATTATTATTATTAATAATAATAATAATAATAATAATAATAATAATTCCTAGACGCCTCTCTGTGTCAGCATAACTCGGGAAGAGTGGAGACGAAATGGACCTCTTTCTTTCTCTCTCTTCAGAGTTGAGAAGTTGATGTGACTTTTATGATAAACTAAACAATACTGACAACGCTGAGAAAGTCATAAAAATGTTAACCAATATTTATTATTCAAATTACTTTCCTATTACAGGTGACACGTAAAGATAAATGAGCTGATGCTATTTGTAGAAACAAATTAGTTTGCTGGGTTCTTTGGAACTTTAAGAGGGCACCCAGGGTTTTTTTTTCAGACGTGGGCTGCTAAACTTGAATTTTATTATTATTATTATTATTATTATTATTATTATTATTATTATTATTATTATTATTATTATTATTATTATTATTATTATCATTATTATTATTATTATTATTATTATTATTATTATATTTTGAAACCGCTTTGAAAGTTTTCGAAATTTAATTAGAATTTTTAAATTCAAAGATTTTAAGTATGCATTAAGTACCGAGTCTGTGCCTTTGACACCTAGAGATTTTAATTAATTACGAGCAGGCATATTTGATAGGTGTGTGTGTGTGTATGTGTGTGTGTGTGTCCTCATCATTTACTAGCCCTAGACAGTATCCACCCTGATACTTGGGACTACGTCCTCAAAGCTGACGACAAGATGTTATCCTGTCTGCTGGAGTTGCTAAGGTGTGTCCAGCTTCGTAGCTGAATGGCAAAACACTCTTGAAGCGAAGTGTGGGTGGGAGAAGTGAATGAAAGGGGAGGAGGAGGGGCAAGGGTGGATTGTGGAGGTGGAGAGGGATAGTGATGGGGGAAGAGGGGAGAATCAACAAACCGTGACCCCCACTTGAACACAGGTAAAAAAAAAAATCACAGTTTTCACGACGAGGTTATTACTGTTTTCGACACCCCATCACTCCGCCCAGTGTTTCACCTCTCTCTCTCTCTCTCTGTCTCTCTCTTTACAAGGTTCTGCAAGGTTAGGTTCAGGGTTCCTAACTTTATTTACAAGCTATGAGCTGATACCTACATCAGCTTATATAAGGTGTGGGCTGTGTTGTGCATCGTGTCAGTGGGCATTATAAGGGTCTCAGACGTCTCTAATAGTAACTTGACACCACAAGCAGGGTGGTGGCGGTGCTCAAGGTGTCCCTGGTGGCGGTGCTCAAGGTGTCCCCGGCGCAGCAGTGTTAATAATGTACACTCACAAGCAGTGTGGTGGTGCTGCTGTTGTTGTTGTACACTGAACGTTTCTCAAACTACATAACAAAACATCGTCTCCAGAAACATCCTTGTTAAAACCCACACCAGTTCTTTAAGAAAACAAAAGCCGCTTGCAAACTGCAACATGACTAGGAATATTCTTGCAAACTAAACAAGATTCACCTGATATAACCTTGGACGTATGTCAATTAAAAGGTAAACGAAACACCATCTACAGGAATTTTCATGCATGTGAATAAGACATAATATGCTTGTCAATACACTAGCAGTGTGTATCATATTTACACACAGTCGGTATACTCTACCTACCAGTGTTTTACCAAGAATTTCCATGCCAAAAATTGAACATATTCTGTAAGAAAATGAAGAACTTTGGAGGTATTCTTCCAAACTGCCTCCACGAATATAGTGTCGACGCCTTCCGTCAGTCAAAGAATATTCAGTTTGTCCACCTCTGTAAACGACAACACTGAAGAGTGAGGTACAATGACACATGTGCGACTAATATGACATTTTGCTGAGGCGACGTTTAACTCTCCAGGAGTTTTGTCAAGCCGTTACAAACAATACAGTGACACAGAGAGTAACAATACAGTGACACAGAGAGTAACAATACAGTGACACAGAGAGTAACAATACAGTGACACAGAGAATAACAATACAGTGACACAGAGAGTATATAAATAGGTATTAGAGTGAAGTACAAATCATAATATAATCGTTGTAGGCAGTAGTAGTAGTAGTAGTAGTAGTAGTAGTAGTAGTAGTAGTACTTCTTGTAGTTGTTGTTGTAGTACCTGTGAAGAGAATACACTAGTTGGGACAATGTTTTAACCTGTTAGAGCTTCACCAAGTCATGAGTTGGTAAAGCTCTACAAAGAGCAAAATTTTGCCCCAGTTCGATGGATTAAGAGCTCTCTTTACTTGCATCAAGACCCCTTGAAGGGTATAATCCCTCACAGGAGGTGGTCGTTCTTGGTCTAGCTGGCTACTAAGGGAATATTAACGCTATTTAATATTCATTATGAACTCTCCGTCATTAAGGGTCTGTGACTAATTGTCCCAGCGACTAATTACCTTATTTATTATTCATTGGGCACTCCTCGCAGGTAGCTCAATTATATAAGGATCATTTAATCTCTTCCTTAAATACGTAGAACTGTGCCGGAGCAAACGCAGAAATTTTTAAGAGGAAATTGGACCACTTCCTCCGCCAAGTGCCAGATCAACCAGGCTATGATGGCTATGTGGACCATCGGGCCGCTAACAGCTACAGTTTGGTTGAACAGGGAGTCAACAGCGAAGACTGACTTCAGGGCGGGCTGTGATTAGACAAAAACCCTTGAAACAAGTCACAGGTATGATTATGTACATAAAACGTACCACCAGATTTTTTTTAATTAATGCAATTCTTCCTTCAATATATACAAAATAAATCTGCCGTACACTGAGAGGTATGCGAAACAACCACTGGGGAAAAAACAGTGAACTTCCAAGTGCTTTCGTGATTTCTCACATCATCAAGGTCCTTAAAAATGTGAGAAATCACCAAAGCGCTTGGAAGCTCAATATTTTTTCACAGTGGTTACTTTGTATATTGTGACATTATCTCTTTACTGTGATTTTATTGCGCTGAAAGGTATGTATCTCTCAGTGCATGCACCGAGGGAGGTGTATCTCTCTTATATATTCTCCGAAACGTGTATATACACGGGAAAGTGTTTATCTCAGTGTATATGCACCGAAAAGCCTGTATCTTTGTATATACAATGAAAGGCGCGAATCTCGCAGAATATATTCACTTATCACCTTAATCTTAACTGGTGGTGTGTAGGTGAAATGCAGTCTTGATGGTACGCAACTTAATCCTCTCACCACTTGTATGTTTGTGAGTGCTTGTATGTGTGTGAGTGCTTGTATGTGTGTGAGTGCTTGTATGTGTGTGAGTGCTTGTATGTGTGTGAGTGCTTGTATGTGTGTGAGTGCTTGTATGTGTGCATGATTTTGTGTGTGCGCACCATTGCACAAGATGCGTAAACCGGGTTTATTCACGCTTTTTCTCCCAAGAAACGAGAGATAAACAGAACCAGAGAGGCACCAAAACTTCTTCTCCAGTACATTCTCTCAGCCTCGCTACATGACATACATTATGCTGAGAGTCTTCATTAGTGCATGATATCTTTAATAAAAGTTATATTACTGCCTCTGCTTGCCTTCCCAGGAAGCAGCAAAGCTCCCTGTGCTCTGACAATTATCTTCTTATGTGTGTGTCAGCTCCATCAAGCATCCTCCTCGTTTTTTTTTTTAAATTGGTTTGAGTCTCTGCTTGTATGTACAGGGGTTTATGTGCACCAGTTGCTTGAGTTGAGTGTCTCATGGGCTCCTCGCGTGCTGTGCCAAGATAAAACAAAAAAACTATTCCCTTTGAAGAGATATTAGCAAATAAGATCGTCCGTTTGGTAATTGCGGATTTATTGCAATTCATCATTTGTTCCTTAAGCAAGGAGCTAGCAAAGCACCGCTGTTCCTAGCTGCAGTTTCTTTTAAATGTTTTGAGTTATCTCTTGTTGCCTTGTTACTTGAGCCGGTATATTGGACATGTCACCCACCTGCCCATCATAAATACGGGGAAAACTGCTGTTCAGAGGACGAACAACGTATTTGTTATGTGAGTCACTCACGACGCACAGCAATAAATAGCATCCCGTCCCCTGTTCCTCACACACACACACACACACACACAGGAAGTGGAATAGTCTGGGAAGTGATGTAGTGGAGGCAGGATCCATACATAGCTTTAAGGAGCGGTATGATAAAGCTCATGGATCGGGTAGAGTGACCGAGTAGCGGCCAGTGAAGAGGCGGGACCAGGAGCTGTGACTCGACCCCTGTAACCACAACTAGGTGAGTACACACACACACACATACACTCTCGATCATTAAATGTCAGTCAGTAAGAGTAGGAAGGTCTTGGCTGCAGGAGCTCAAAACATAACTAGTTCCTGGCCTCTGACTGTATACATTTCTGGACACTAAACGTCAGTTGTTAATGCCGAAGGTAATGCGGAAATCTCCATTCATACAAATTCAGGATTTTGTTATTCAACAGCATAAAAACACGATCGAAAAAATAACATATATATATATATATATATATATATATATATATATATATATATATATATATATATATATATATATATATATATATATATATATATATATCCATAATTAACACATGAACCGATTATTTGTAATTGTCAAAGAAAATTGTTGATATCAACGTCACTGCTTCTCTAGCGAGACATAACGAAGAAACTGCTGGTGATGACGTGAGGCGCCAGGTTGATTTATTGAGGACCTAGTAGCATAACACCCTGAGACGTGAGGCGCCAGGTTGATTTATTGAGGACCTAGTAGCATAACACCCTGAGACGTGAGGTGCCAGGTTGATTTATTGGGGACCTAGTAGCATAACACCCTGAGACGTGAGGTGCCAGGTTGATTTATTGAGGACCTAGTAGCATAACACCCTGAGACGTGAGGTGCCAGGTTGATTTATTGAGGACCTTGTAGCATAACACCCTGAGACGTGAGGCGCCAGGTTGATTTATTGAGGACCTTGTAGCATAACACCCTGAGACGTGAGGTGCCAGGTTGATTTATTGAGGACCTTGTAGCATAACACCCTGAGACGTGAGGTGCCAGGTTGATTTATTGAGTACCAAGTAGCATAACACCCTGAGACGTGAGGCGCCAGGTTGATTTATTGAGGACCTAGTAGCATAACACCCTGAGACGTGAGGCGCCAGGTTGATTTATTGAGGACCTAGTAGCATAACACCCTGAGACGTGAGGCGCCAGGTTGATTTATTGAGGACCTTGTAGCATAACACCCTGAGACGTGAGGCGCCAGGTTGATTTATTGAGGACCTAGTAGCATAACACCCTGAGACGGGAGGCGCCAGGTTGATTTATTGAGGACCTAGTAGCATAACACCCTGAGACGTGAGGCGCCAGGTTGATTTATTGAGGACCTTGTAGCATAACACCCTGAGACGTGAGGTGCCAGGTTGATTTATTGAGTACCAAGTAGCATAACACCCTGAGACGTGAGGCGCCAGGTTGATTTATTGAGGACCTTGTAGCATAACACCCTGAGACGTGAGGTGCCAGGTTGATTTATTGAGGACCTAGTAGCATAACACCCTGAGACGTGAGGCGCCAGATTGATTTATTGAGGACCTTGTAGCATAACACCCTGAGACGTGAGGCGCCAGGTTGATTTATTGAGGACCTAGTAGCATAACACCCTGAGACGTGAGGTGCCAGGTTGATTTATTGAGGACCTAGTAGCATAACACCCTGAGACGTGAGGCACCAGGTTGATTTATTGAGGACCTTGTAGCATAACACCCTGAGACGTGAGGCACCAGGTTGATTTATTGAGGACCTAGTAGCATAACACCCTGAGACGTGAGGTGCCAGGTTGATTTATTGAGAACCTAGTAGCATAACACCCTGAGACGTGAGGTGCCAGGTTGATTTATTGAGGACCTTGTAGCATAACACCCTGAGACGTGAGGCACCAGGTTGATTTATTGAGGACCTTGTAGCATAACACTCTGAGACGTGAGGTGCCAGGTTGATTTATTGAGGACCTAGTAGCATAACACCCTGAGACGTGAGGCACCAGGTTGATTTATTGAGGACCTTGTAGCATAACACCCTGAGACGTGAGGCACCAGGTTGATTTATTGAGGACCTAGTAGCATAACACCCTGAGACGTGAGGTGCCAGGTTGATTTATAGAGAACCTTGTAGCATAACACCCTGAGACGTGAGGTGCCAGGTTGATTTATAGAGAACCTTGTAGCATAACACTCTGTTTGTGCTGGTGATCACTCCCACAGTCCCTATAAAACTGATCACTTGCTTCTTCACATAACTTTTTTTTTTTTTTTTTAAAGTAGCTGTTGAAACCCTTGATCTGGCTCTGTGCTACGAGAGGCTCATAATTATGAAACTATAATTCACCACAAGGTTTTCTTATGCTTGTAGAAAAAGACTTGTACAGTTCAGGACATATATTAAAGTGAACGTTTCGCCAAGAGTAGCTTCTTCCGCCACTCGTGGCGAAACGTTTAAGAACATAAGAACACAAAAAAGGAAGAACGCTGCAGAAGACGTGTTGGCCCATAAGTCTTTTGTTCAACATCTTGTTAGTACCACCATACCATTTTTCGTTTGTTATGCCTATTTCACTGCCTCTTACGCAGGTCTTCGTTGCCCTCCGTTCATTTTCTTCTGTATTAAATATGTCTTCTACCTGTCTTTTAAACTGTCTACTTCGCCGTGGACTGTTCCTGCAATTGTCTTGGTTCGCTTTTAAGACCGGAATGAATCTACAGATGGCTCCCTCCTTACACATAAGTATACGTGAGGAAATATCGTATTCTGTGCTGATCTCCCACAGCGTCTGGGATCTAATTAAACTGATTAGGTACTTCCATTCCCTCAAAGTTGCCTACACGCCATTATTCTGGTCTGTGGCTAACTTCCCTCGTCCTTCAACCATATTTCCACCAGATACTTCATAGCGAAGTTACGACTTCCATTAGCATTGTTCTTCACATCTCCACTCCACTATGTGGGGTGTTTCCCTCTCCCTTCACTTCTGATTGGCTGAAATCCTTCGTTATTAACAGTATTGCACAAGTTGTATTAGCATCTGAAGTTTCTGTCTCAGTTGTATTATTGATGGCATCGTTGTCGTCCTCGCACTTCAACCATGGAGCGAAACATCTCTTGTTATTTTCAAAATAGCATATAATACCGACAAGTTGTAGAGTAAGACACATGTGCAGCCTTTGGGTATCTTTATTGTTGAGCGAAACGTTCAAGTAAACGATAAAGAAACCCAGCTGTTGCACAGGTGTCTTATTCATCTCTTGCTGTTCCAGTTTCAGGGATCGCTTGCGCTGAATCTGTAATCCCAGAGTAATTTAGTGCGTTCAACTTCCTGCTTTGATTATATTGTTGGCCGAGCGACACAGTTTATTATGCACCACAAGGTCAGCATCCAGCAGTAACGAAAAATATAAAAGGCTTAAAAGAGTCCAAAAAAAAGGCACTTACCAGAATCCACGTCATTTTATCAACAACAAAATATCATCATTCGGTAATAATCAATTTATCTAGTTAATGTGAAGAAGAGATTTAACCTTGGCTTGAGACTAATATCTTCTCATTAGCAATAAAGTATTTTGTCTCATCGTCTAGTGTTTATTGGGATAAATCTTTTGAAGGTGGTATACGGCTCGTACTGTTTTAGCGATTCCTCTAGATTATATCCCTACAGGCTGAATTACAAGATATATTTGACAAATTTCATTGTGATTGAGCACTGAGGTGCTGGTTCTCATCAGCAGTATAACTGATGCTCACTCCAGGCGATGTATAGCCCCTACGGACTTAGTGCTTCCGCAGGAATATATTATCTTTCAGCTAAGCTCCTGTTTCTACCTTTTATTTATCCTTTCTTTTATATCTTATTCCAGTTCTTCTCTCCTTTGGAGGTGGAAATAATGGAAAGAGAACAAGGTTTTTTTTTAAGTGAATTAAGTTAAAAAAAATCCTTAATGCAAGTCTTCATCTACTTCCTTCAGGGGTCCCCGCCCCCTTACCCCCATATCTTAATTCTACTTTTTCCTTTGACCCTTTTCCTCCCCCATCCCTTTATTTCCGCCTTGCCTCTTCTCTTGTCTCGCACCTCTCACCTGGCCTCTCCCCGCCCCTCTCAGGCTAGTTCACCATTCACACTCCATCTCGTTCCCTATTATGAGAAGTTTACGAGACCATTCGTGATTTCGTCTGCGCCGGCCGCAAGCGGTCTTGCTTGCGTGACGCTCTCCCTATTTTTTTTAAAGCAAAATTGGATACTTCAGTAGTGTACTGCTATCCTATTTGAAATTATATTTACACAATGGGACTATGAGCCAACAGTGTCATATTCCATCACTCAGGATGGGGTTCATGCAAAGCCTTGCAATTGGCAACCCTCAGCTGGGAGACTTAAGTAAGGCAATGAGAATATCGTCAAGAATTCCAGCAAATAGTTCATCAGCTACGGCAGCTTTAACGGTACCGTTCCAGCAGAGCTGGAGTTACTGTTACTTAGGAATTGCACCCTCTCACTCTCCGAACACTCCTTCCAAACCCTCCAAACACTTCGGGACCGACGAACACCTGTCTGGCACCCGACAAACACCCTCCGGCACCCGACAAACACCCTCCGGCCACCCGACAAACACCCTCCGGCACCCGACGGTGATCCTTATACCCACCAAACAATAACAACTACAGCACCATGGTTCGAGCCGCTACATCGCCGTGGATGACCCTTCTGCAGCATCGAATTTGCCACCGCTGCTGCTGCACCACTGCTGCTGCACCACTGCTGCTGCACCACTGCTGCTGCACCACTGCTGCTGCACCACTGCTGCTGTACCGCTGCTTCCGAATACAGAATATAGAAGAAATAATATTCGTTTGATTCCAAACGGATTACAGTCCTAAGCTGGAGTGACTGTAGACGGATGTCCAGCTGCGTGACTGTACAGACGGATATCCAGCTGCGTGACTGTACAGACGGATATCCAGCTGCGTGACTGTACAGACGGATATCCAGCTGCGTGACTGTACAGACGGATATCCAGCTGCGTGACTGTACAGACGGATATCCAGCTGCGTGACAGAGGTCACATTACTGTGACGTATATATCCTTGAATAGATTTTTGTCTTTCCTGAGGCTCATTATCCCGCGACGCAGCGACGTGTTGCGCTGTACGACGCACCGTAATGGACTGCTAAACTCCGCCTGATGAAGGGTCATCAGGAGGCTAAAAATTGGGAGTCCGGAGGAAGTCGGAGAAGAAACCACGTCCCGGACACCACTAGTAGGAAATGCCTCGTTGTGTCTGTCTGAATCACTGCCTGGACACACACACACACACACACACACACACACACACACACACACACACGACAGGTGTTCCAGAGATGGGTCACAGAAACAAGGAGTCACAATTGGAAGTTGACGACTCAGGTGAGTCAAAGGGATGTTAGGAAGCATTTCTTCAGTCATAGAGTTGACAGGAAGTGGAATAGTCTGGACAGTGACGTAGTAGAGGCAGGAAGCAAACATAGTTTTAAGACGAAGTTTGATAAAGCTCATGGAGCAGGGAGAGAGACGGCCTAGTAGCAATCAGGCGGGAACAGGAACTATGAATCGACCCCTGCAACCACAAATAGGTGAGTACACACACACACGCGCTCTCCTACGAGGAGAGGTTGAGGGAAATCGACCTGACGACACTGAAGAACAGGAGGGATATGGGAGACATGATAACGATATATAAAATACTGAGAGGAATCGACAAGGTGGACAGAGACAGAATGTTCCAGAGATGGGACACAGCAACAAGGGGTCACAATTGGAAGTTGAAGATTCAGATGAGTCAGATGGATGTTAGGAAGTATTTCTTCAGTCACAGAGTTGTCAGGAAGTGGAATAATCTGGAGAGTGATGTAGTGGAGGCGAGATCCATACATAGTTTTAAGAAGAGATACAAAAAAGCTCATGGAGCAGGGAGAGAGTGTACCTAGTAGCGACCAGCGAAGATGCGGGGCCAGGAGCTGGGAACTGTGCAAATTTGAACGTTTCCTGCTGCCGCCTATCCACTACGCTGACGAGCATGTGAGAACCGTTCTATTTCTCTGCGGTTAAATTTGCGTTTCCGAAGTTTAACGTAACCTAACCTATTTTAACCTCCATTAAAATGTAAAAAAAAAAATTGGAAGTTGACAGAGAACGTTCAGAAAATGACCTGGGGAATCGTGCCATAAACTTGACGATTTCCAGAGTCATAAACTTGGCATTATTAAAATAAGGGTTAGTAAGACGCTGGAGCGATGGTGCCATAAATTGAACCCTAGAAGTGTAATGGGTTGAGCTGCGACTATGACTTAGTGGCACCTACACTACGTTAAGCTCCAGAAGTTCTGTATATACCTTAGAATAAAGGTGCATACAGAACTTAGAATAAAGTATAAACACCTTAAGGTTAATATACCTTAAAATAAAGGTATATACCTTATTGTATATACCTTACAATAAGGTATAAACACCTTAAAATTAAGGGGTATATAACTTGGAATAAGGTATAAACACCTTAAGATGTATATACCTTAGAATAAGGTATAAACACTTTAAGATATATATTCCTTAGAATAAGGTATAAACATCTTAAGATGTATATACCTTAGAATAAGGTATAAATACCTTAATATGTATATACCTTAGAATAAGGTATAAACACCTTAAGATGTATATACCTTAGAATAAGGTATAAACACCTTAAGATGTATATATCCTAAAATAAGATATAAACACCTTAATGTGTATATACATTAGACTAAAGCATAAACACCTTAAAGTGTATATACATTAGAATAAGGTACCTGAGAGCTTTCACTTAACCTTCCTAAAATTAAGGTACAAGGAGAGTGACGGAGGCTCTACCAGGCTCCCGCAGAGCCTCTCCCCTCAGCTTTGCAAAAGCATTAAATTTCCTGCAGCTGGTTAAAGAGCCATCCAGCCTTGTTATTGCCTTCGTCGGGAAAAGAAATCACCAGACACTGATCTTTGTCATGACGGTCCGTCTAGTGGCGTGGATGGCCGTGTGGCTAGGCGCGCAAAGTTGCGACCGCTGGCGTGCGCTCTCGTAGTTGACGGTGTGTATAACATACGATAGGGAATATGGAAGTATTTATCTCTATGGCGGGCTTCGGCTGACCTATAGGTGTCAGTGGTCAAAAAGACGTCGGAGCTTTACAAAACACAGTGGAAAGGCTTCCCAGCGCCTGGCTAGAAACGTCTGTACAGGACCTTGCTATATCTAATTTGATATTTCAGTATCATCCTCAAATTACATCTCATGATGCAAACAACTTGACCCTGGCCACCTCTGCCACTCCCTCCGTCTCTCAGTCCATTGTCCATGCATGATAACCTACCAGTCATACACACACACACATGGAGCTGGACGTTTCTCCAGGCTGTGGGACTGACCACCTCAAACTATTACTTCTTCGGTGCTGATAGATTGGTCTCATCAGCTTTACTTCTCCAGTCTCCAGTTTTAGTCACCTTTGTAGTCGACTAAAGAAACCTGGTGTGTAAGTGGCGAAACGTTTGGGAAATAAAGATATGCTCACCCTATCCACAACACTTATACCCACCCCTACTCACAACAACACATATCCCACCCCTATCCACAACACAACACTTATACTCACCCCTACCTATGATACTGATCCCCACCCCTAACCACTACACACCCACCCCTACGTAAAACACGAACCCCCACCCCTACCCACAACACGAACCCCCACCCATACCCACAACACGAATTTCCACCCCTACCCACAACATGAACCCCCACCCCTACCCACAACACGAACCCCCACCCCTACCCACAACACAAACCCCCACCCCTACCCACAACACACCCTTGACACCCTCATTCATCAATGTGTGTTCTGAAGGGATTATAACAGAACATTAATAACACCGGCATAGTTAATGAGAGGATTATACTTGGGTAGGTGCAGGAGACAAGGTGGGCGTGAGGAGACGCATGCCCACCTGCCGCCTACCCAGAATTAATTGAAACGACGGAGAGGATTTTTCATACCTTGGGATTAGCGCTTACAGGAGGTGACTGAAGGTGTGGTTGGCAGCACTGACAGCTAGGATTTATTGGACAAACAAGATGGAGGTAAACAAAGATGGAGGTAAACAAAGATGGAGGTAAACAAATATGGAGGTAAACAAAGATGGAGGTAAACAAAGATGGAGGTAAACAAAGATGAAGGTAAACAAAGATGGAGGTAAACAAAGATGGAGGTAAACAAAGATGGAGGTAAACAAAGATGGAGGTAAACAAAGATGGAGGTAAACAGGGGATTGTGGGTGTAAGGAGAGGTACGAGTGGAGGCGGGGGAGGGGGACGGGGAGAGTTATTGTAGAAGGGGATTGGGAGTTGAAGTTGGGTAAAAAAAGAGGTTTGAAGGATAGATGAGGAATAAGTAGAGGTTGGTAAGAAAAGGCGGTGAAAGGGAGGGTCTGGGTAGAATCGGTGGTGAGAGGTGAGGTGGGTCATGAGGGAGGTGGGTAGAAGTGGAGTGAGGGAGAGGGGTAGAAGTGGAGTGAGGGAGAGGGGTAGAAGTGGAGTGAGGGAGAGGGGTAGAAGTGGAGTGAGGGAGAGGGGTAGAAGTGGAGTAAGGGAGAGGAATAGAAGTGGAGTGAGGGAAGGGGGTAGAAGTGGAGTGAGGGAAGGGGGTATAAGTGGAGTGGGGGAAGGGGGTAGAAGTGGAGTGAGGGAAGGGGGGTAGAAGTGGAGTGAGGGAAGGGGGTAGAAGTGGAGTGAGGGAAGGGGGATAGAAGTGGTGTAAGGGAAGGGGAGTAGAAGTGGAGTGAGGGAAGGGGGACAGAAGTGGTGTGAGGGAAGGAGGGTAGAAGTGTAGTGAGGGAAGAAGAGTAGAAGTGAAGTGAGGGAAGAGATGAACGCGTAATAAAGTGGAGCTTAAGACTTCTCTTCCTCTAATGGTGTGTTGTTTTTTTTTTCCGAAAGTTTATACTGGTAGTTATATCTCTAGCAATTAACTCCCATCTAGGTAGGCTTAAACTCCATCGCGTGTCAGGAGATTGGATGGCAGTTCCGGTGACAATCTGATAGACCTTTGTCGAGATGAAGGAAAACCAACGTGCTGGTGTCAAGTGCGAAATTACTTAGTAATGCTACAATACTCTCAGGTGTGCTTACATCTCGTGTGATGCTGGGGATGTGATCGCGGGTACGGTGAGACCAAATCTCCACTGAATGCAGTTTAATGTCATGCTCTCTGCATCTTAAGATGCGTAACCGGGTGTCAGAGAAATGGGTATTAGTTTGGAAGGCGCTTTTAGTTTATGGATTGGTGGGATATTGGTCATCTTTCAGGCTACTGGGAGTGCAAATGTCCTCCAGATATTCGTAACAGAAAAAATTGCTTCCTAACATATTGGTCTGGAAAGTGAGAACATAGGAAATGATTACATCATTGCCAGGAGCGGAGGATCCTCTTGGCATGATAGTTTCTTGAGTCCATGTATGGTGAGACGTCACAGACGTCAGCTGTCTTCCTTACAAGTCTTCCTGTCGTTCTAGCAGAAGTGGTAACAGCGGATACTGGATGTCCTGAGGTAGTTGTCTGACTGTTCATCTAAAGGTGAGAGGTGAGAGTTATTATTTGCATTTAGAAGCCTTAAACCTGTAAGAGTCAGATGGCGCCTGACAAATGGGCAAAGGGTTTGATGTAAGGCTCAGGTTCAAGTTCTTTGAATCAAGGACCTTTTACTGGAAGTAAGGCACTCCCTCTGAAGTATTTTTTCAGAAGAAATGCGAAAGGTAATCTCCAAGAGGTTATTAGTAATTTAATGACCCTCTACGTGGAGCTTTAGGTCATTTGACCAAAACCTTCCATTGCCTTTTTGGCTCAACCGTACAAAAAAGTATCACATAAAATGTGATTATAGGATTTCCAGCTCACACACACACACAAAAAAAGATAAAATAAAGATCCCCACACAACAGTATCCACGTCCCTCATTGATGTCAACATTTTCACTAAGGACAAGGTGTTACCTCGTTGCCAGTCTCGCGCTCCACCGTAGTCATGTACTAACACTGAAGGGATCCCGCCTTCCCACACCATGCGCATTTCTAACCAACTCTCACGTGCTGCTCCTCAGTAAACGCCAAGACACACAATCTGCCCACACAAAGTCTTATCATCGTTAGGAACATCTTGTGCCATCATCCCATCTATTACCTGGTCTTGCTTGCAGCCTCCCACCAGTGTGATGGTGTGTGGCAAGCTGCTCCCATCCAAGGGACTCTCTCTCTCTCTCTCTCTCTCTCTCTCTCTCTCTCTCTCTCTCTCTCTCTCTCTCTCTCTCTCTCTCTCTCTCTCTCTCTCTCTCTCTCTCTCTCTCTCTCTCTCTCTCTCACACATATTTAAACCGTGTAACACCAGCAGCGCATGCGAGGCCATCAAATCTTAGATTTGCTTTAAGATGCTTCAATAAAGAATCCTTTAAAACAGTGTACAATATGCATATCAGGGCTATTTTAGAAAAAAAACACCACCAGCGTGGAGTTCATACCTGAGAAAGTCTACTTAAATGTTGGAGACAGTAGAGAGGTTAGCAGAACCGAGAGAGGTGACCTCTGACGGGAGTCTCAACAGCCAAGAGAGAATCAGGGATGATGTTATAGGAATTACAAGGTACTCACATGAGCAAACTATTTGATATGCCAAGCACATGCGAAACGAGTAATTGGGAAGCTAAGAACGCACGTGAATCAGGGGGATGTTAGGAACTGGGTTTTTTTTCCAGCACCTACATGAAGTAGTGGAGATAGGAGAACCTACATGAGATAGAGAAGGTACTTCGCACACGGTTGAAGAAGCAGATAACATATGGCCGAAGAGGCAAAGAATCAAATGTCTCAGCCAACCGAAGGTTAAGAGGAAGAGCAACGAGCGGAAACTCGACCCTTGTAATCACTTGACGGGGCGCGAGATGCGCCCCGTCAAGTGATTACTGTCAAGTGATTACAGTGATTTTATAGTTCCTTGATAATGTGAGTAGTCACGAAAGCGCTTGGAATTCTTCTATTTTTTCATAGTGGTTGTCTTGCATATATATATATATATATATATATATATATATGTGTGTGTGTGTGTGTTGTGTGTGTGTGTGTGTGTGTGTGTGTGTTTGTGTGTGTGTGTGTGTGTGTGTGTGTGTGTGTGTGTGTGTGTGTGTTATCGACGTATGTTTCTATATCCCCACGATTCTGCTTCACACTGCCAGCCAGCCACGCCCCCCATCTCCCTCCCTCTCCCCCTCCCTCCTCATATCCCCTCCCCTCCCTTCCAATCTTCCCCCCCTCCCCCACCCCACCTCCATACCTCCCCCCCCCGGGTTGTTGCTCGCGACACAGTTCCGGTGTGCTCGAGGTAATGAGTTTTTTAGGCTTATTTGGTAAGACGAGTCTCAGTAGCCGGGCATTGTCACGGCTTCCGGCAATCTGCTGGCACGTTGCCGGGGGTGCCATCACCACGCAGGGTCACGCTGACAGTTTCCGCTCTTCCCTACCACGGATAGGAAAGTGCGAGTGCCACCACTATCACCACCACCACTATCACAATTACACCTATCACCATCACCACTATCACCACCACCAACACCACTCAAGGTATTTTGAGTCGTTGTGCCAGCTGTCTGTACCTAAAACAGACACGTATCTGAGAGTGGCACTGCCGCCACCCAGGCAATCTTTCGTCTTTTCCCCCACTGATAGGAAGCTGGGAGTGCCACTACAACTATCACTACCACAATCTCCATCCCAGGCATATTGGGTCATTGTGCCAGCCGTCTTTCCAACAATTGACACGTATCTGGGAGTACAAGTGCCGCCGCCACCACAATCACCATCACCACCACAATCACTACCACCGCCAACAACAATTACACTTCCACATGCAACCAGTCTACGCTTACATATATTTTCTTGTGTTGTTCAAGAGTTCTTTCTTCTGTAATATTTTCTTTACATTTTTTTAATAAGGCAGGAAATTTCTTTTTTAAATCCCTGCCAGCTGTGTGACCTCCAGTGACCTGCTGAAGACCCTTGCTGTGTGACCTCCAGTGACCTGCTGAAGACCCTTGCTGTGTGACCTCCAGTGATCTGTTGAAGACCCTTGCTGTGTGACATCTAGTGACCTGCTGAAGACCCTTGCTGTGTTACCTCCGGTGATCTGTTGAAGACCCTTGCTGTGGGACCTCCAGTGACCTGCTGTAGACCCTTGCTGTGTTACCTCCGGTGATCTGTTGAAGACCCTTGCTGTGGGACCTCCAGTGACCTGCTGTAGACCCTTGCTGTGTTACCTCCAGTGATCTGTTGAAGACCCTTGCTGTGGGACCTCCAGTGACCTGCTGTAGACCCTTGCTGTGTTACCTCCAGTGATCTGTTGAAGACCTTTGCTGTGTTACCTCCAGTGATCTGTTGAAGACCCTTGCTGTGGGACCTCCAGTGACCTGCTGAAGACCCTTGCTGTGTTACCTCCAGTGATCTGTTGAAGACCCTTGCTGTGTTACCTCCAGTGATCTGTTGAAGACCTTTGCTGTGGGACCTCCAGTGACCTGCTGTAGACCCTGCTGTGTTACCTCCAGTGATCTGTTGAAGACCCTTGCTGTGTTACCTCCAGTGATCTGTTGAAGACCCTTGCTGTGGGACCTCCAGTGACCTGCTGAAGACCCTTGCTGTGTTACCTCCAGTGATCTGTTGAAGACCTTTGCTGTGGGACCTTCAGTGACCTGCTGAAGACCCTTGCTGTGTTACCTCCAGTGATCTGTTGAAGACCCTTGCTGTGTTACCTCCAGTGATCTGTTGAAGACCCTTGCTGTGTTACCTCCAGTGATCTGTTGTAGACCCTTGCTTTGGAACCTCCAGTGATTTGTTGAAGACCCTTGCTGTGGGATCTCCAGTGACCTGCTGAAGACCCTTGCTGTGTTACCTCCAGTGATCTGTTGAAGACCCTTATTGTGTGACCTCCAGTTACCTGCTGAAGACCCTTGCTGTGAGACCTCCAGTCTACCTGGACCTGCCTGGAGTCTACCTGGAGGGCATTCCGGGGATCAACGCCCCGGCGGCCCGGTCCACGACCAGGACTCCCAGTGGATCAGGGCCTGACCAACCAGGCTGTTACTGCTGGCCGCACGTAGTCCAACATACGAACCACAGCCCGGCTGATCCGGCACCGACTTTAAGTATGTTAAAGAGTCTTACTTCTTCTCAGTTTGAATAATTTCTAGGTCATGTTCCTACGGTGCCACACCTGTCGCTCACGTGTCAATAATCACCTGTGCTTGATAACGAATACCTCCTTAAAACTTTCTATCGTGTTCGTGTGAGTTTTCGTCGTCTTCCTCCGGGAGATTTTCGCCTTCCCCTTTTCATTGAAGTTTAAAGCTTAGTTTTTAATCTTCTTTTTTCATGCGCTCTTTTTTTTTCATTGACTTACTCAATTAATGCAAAGAGAAAGTGAGGTCTCGCTAAATTCGTTTTTTCTTTTCATATTCTCACAATTTTTCACAGCTGCTATGATTTTTTTTTTAATTTCAGGTCGTCCGTAAGGGTTCCAGTTTCCTGCAAGAGTCATAAGCTTTGCTTTAGTTTTTCCTGTTCTCTCTGCTGCTCTATCTAGTATACGTATTGTGTGTGTGTGTGGTGCCCCTCTCGCCCTCCTGCAAACCATCACTGCCGACATTTTACCCCCGGCATGCACACCTGCCAATACTAATATTCCCGTATCTCAAATCGATTCTGATATGCACCTGTTCCCATCGAGGTGAGCAGCGTCATTACCGGCCATCATGCAACTACCGTCTGGGTCTCTCTCCCCGACTGTCGTCACTGATATCGAGAAAGAAGCGCCCTCTCCTTCCTGTCTTCCGTCCCATCTCCTCCTCCTCCTCGCACCGTGGGTACCCAACCTCCACCCGCCCATGACCACGTCACCCCGAAAATGAACCTCCCAGTTGCGCCTATTCCAGGTTGGCGCTAACCAGGAGTGGTGTCAAGGCAGCGTGAACCAGACGTCGGGGAGTGAGGTCGTCAGAGGAGCAGCGATGGCATATCTGGCGGTGGGTCTTCATCGGCGGCGACGTCGTCATTATCGGCAGTGTGTCCTCGCCTGCACATCATCACTGGAGGACTCCGCCAACCCAGAATGTGTTGCCTGTCTCCCGACACAGCCTCAACACCTCTCTCTCTCTCCAACACGCCCCATTGCCTCCCTCCCTCCCCCTCCCATCCTTCCTTCCCTCTTGCCTCCCCTCCTTTCGTTCCTCCCCCCTCCTCACTCCTCCCCAATCAGAGATATGCAATAGAAAAAATAATGAGAGGCCCAGAAGAGCCAGCAAGATTACCTCACTCACGCTAAACGAGTCTTGATATTAAAAACATACCGAGTGCCACTAAAAGTCAGCAACCATGCACCATCAACCATACCTTTGTGTGGAACATTTTAAGGCTGAACATTTTTCCTCCATGCCTTCTTCCGTTACTTGGCTTCGCAACGTGGACGACATACTCGTTATTCCAAGAAGATTGGACGCCCCTGCTCACCAGTGCAAATTGAGCAGATCGAACCTTTCATTTCATTTACACGTCTTGAGGAAACTGATGACACTCAACCTTGATGGCACCAAACTTCGTCTCAAAGTGTTTGGGAAACCCACCTACCAACAACAACATCTAAATTACCACTATCGAAAATGATTTACTGCACTTCCTATCTCACCACGACAATAGAACAAGACCCGTAACTGTTGTTTGGTTTCGTCTTAAGGGCTGACAAGATCTGTTCCTGCGACTACTTAAATTAAATCTTCTTAAAGCTATATTATCCATAACAATTCAACACTGACTGTAATAGATTCCAACATCAGCAAATACATAGCTCCACCTGTCAACAACATAAACAATATCTCCAAATCCTTAACCAAAGCCAGCATCAATGTTGCCACCATAACCTCCAGCTCAATAAAGGACTTAGTTAAAAAGAACAGCGTCCAAGGCCACCACTGTCGACGTCTACATGAGACCCTGTGGACGATGTGACAAGTTTTGTTGGTGAAACTCGTAAGGATCTGGACACGAGGATCAGCGAACACGGAGGTGCCTGCCAGAAAGAAAAGAAGAACAATGCTTGTACTCTTCACTGCAACACAGAGAACCCTCTCATGAACTTTTCCAGGGCCGAACTGGTTATCGAGGAAGCAGACAAACACAACCAACTTTGTTTGGGATCTGCTTTGATTGTCACGAAAAACACCATCACATAGAAATCAGGTTCATTCCTGATTTCCGAAACACTGGCCAAAATTATTTTCACCAGATATGAAACAGTTATTACATAAAACTATATTCCCAACAGTTCCGCTCAAGCTATGTTGTCATAGTTTTTTTTTTTTATAGAGACTCACCGTATCCACAACACTGAATTCCTAGAACACATCAATCCACGGTACGAGTGGGGTTTGAAACCATGGCGACGACATTCAATATTTCATCAGGGACTGTAGACGACGCAGTCATAATATGAAATCGCCTAGATCTGACAATACCAAATAGGAGAGTAGTTTTTCTTAACAACTCAATTGGCAAACACATCTCCAAGATCTCCAACTGTTTAACCATAATTTTTAAAGGGGTGGACCGGTAAACCGGCGAAAGGCCTCGGCCGGAGGACCAAAAGCTCCAACTGCGGGGTCGTCATATAACTAAGACCCGCGTCAGGAAACACTTGTCCAGTTTCCTGACAAATCTTACCTAACGTAACCTCTCCATCTGCAAACTCTGCGTATTCACCAATGCCTCTACCACACACACCTCACTAGAGAGAAAACCACCATATCAACTGCAAGAGTATTCACAGTCCCGTGTAATGACTGTGACAATATCGACATCAATTTCAAAACACTACTATACCAGCAGATTCTACAGTGCATCACAATTCACCACTTGGTAAACTAGAATGCTGCACTACTTGATGCCCAAGAAAATGACACACAGAGAAGAGATGCCTTGAATCAGCATCCATCAGTGTCTCCGACAGTTTCGACCAGACCAAAGGTACCTACATCTTAGCCGAACCTCCAGTTAGAACATGGATGATTGGGAGTCAATATGACCTGACCCCACTTGCTCCTAACCTCGCCACTGCTTACTATTTGTACAAGGTGTCCCATAAGTCTGGAACCATAAGAGAAAATGTTAATAATAATAATAATAGAGAAAATAATAATAATAATAATGATAATAATAATAATAATAATAATAATAATAATAATAATAATAATAATAATAATAATAATAATAATAATATAATAATAATAATAATAATAATTATAATAATAATAATAATAATAATAGTGATAATAATAATAATAATAATAATAATAATAATAATAATAATAATAATAATAATAATAATAAGAAGAAGAAGAAGAAGAAGAAGAAGAAGAAGAAGAAGAAGAAGAAGAAGAAGAAGAATACAATAAAGAAAAAAACATCTTTGTTCACCAGACAAAGATAAGCACAAAAGGGGAAAAACCTTTGCCTCTGAAGCTTTTATTGTTCCCCTTTCCCTCTCCCTTTCCTCCCGTTCCCCCCCTTCCCCCTCCACTCCATCCCCTCCCCTTCTACCTTCTCGGGTAACGCGACTTAATACCCAGCTTCCCCCTTCTCTGCTACCAATCACTTGGCTCCTGACGGATACATTGAACCGAGTCTGTGTACAGGAGTCACTCCAGTGATCTCAGGTTTAACAGAGATGCTTCGCAGCCTCCAGTCTCATCTTCCCATCTCTTGCCCTTCACGGCTGGTGAAATGCACCAAGAAACTGGTGCCGCCTTTCCCTTCCTTGTAATCACCAGACTGTGATAATAATAATAATAATAATAATAATAATAATAATAATAATAATAATAATGAAAACAATGCCTCTCGTCCTTCCTTATTTCTGCATGCTGTTAGAATAGCCTGTCAATTCTCTCTCTCTCTCTCTCTCTCTCTCTCTCTCTCTCTCTCTCTCTCTCTCTCTCTCTCTCTCTCTCTCTCTCTCTCTCTCTCTCTTTCTCTACCAAGACTATCCTCATCTTCGTAAGTTATTTTCTTATTTTAATAAAAATAAATTCCAATAAAGCGTAAGACAAAATGCAAAACTGTTAGTTGGGCTAATAAACCTAATTAGCATATGTAACCATAACAAAATAAAATAGTTTGCTTTATTCTTATTTTTTCTTATGGTGTGTCTACCAACGTGATTTAAGTTAGGTTAAGTTAGGTTAGGTTAAGTTAGACTAGTTTAGGTTAGGTTAAGTTAGACTAGGTTAAGTTAGACTGGGTTAGGTTTTAAGTTAGACTAGGTTAAGTTTTAAGTTAGACTAGGTTATGTTAAGTTATGTTAGGTTATCTTAAGTTAGACTAGGTTAGGTTAGGTTTACCTAGAGTCTACCTGGAGGGCATTCCGGGGATCAACGTCCCCGCGACCCGGTCTGTGACCAGGCCTCCCGGTGGATCAGGGCCTGATCAACGAGGCTGTTACTGCTGGCTGCACGTAGTCCAACGTACGAACCACAGCCCGGCTGATCTGGCACTGACTTTAGGTATCTGTCTGTTTAGGTTTGGTTAAGTTAGACTAAGTTAGGTTTGATTAAGTTAAACTAGATTAGGTTTGAGTAAGCTAGATTAGGTTTAATTGATTAGATAATCCTTAATTCATGATTCATAATTCAACGGAGCAAACACTGCCAGTGACACAGCAGACATGTTGAAACTCGCTCTATATATATATATATATATATATATATATATATATATATATATATATATATATATATATATATATATTAAGGCTTCTATGAACAAGTGGTTTTAAGCAATTAACAATATTGCGACTGGTCGGGAATCGAACCCCCGATAATTCAGCACGCCTCGTGAGAAGCAAACCAAAATTCCGAGACGCCTTAGTCCACACGGCCATCAATGCTTCAGACATCAGGTGCCCAGTACCACCACACATGTCACCCCTGATACACGTATATCATTAGCGACTTACTGCTTGAAAATCGCAGACGTAGAAGGAAGATCAATGCCAGCGTCAAACTTTGTTGATTGTCTTGACGAGTAACACTTATCAATAACTTACAGAGTTCTCAGAGTCTCTCAGTTGAAGAGAGAGTACAAATGGTAGTTGAAGAGAGAGTACAAATGGTAGTTGAAGAGAGAGTACAAATGGTAGTTGAAGAGAGAGTACAAATGGTAGTTGAAGAGAGAGTACAAATGGTAGTTGAAGAGAGAGTACAAATGTAAGAGCCATGGAACTAAAAATACGATGGTATAAACCGTATTAAAATAAGTGTCGGTACTATGTGTCAGAAACATTGCAGAGTTACTCACGCAGACAAAAATAAAATTAATAAGAACAATACTAAAAACTATCTTAACTAATTGAAAAAAATGTATATACATGCTATACATGTATATGAATGTATATACATGTATATACATAAATACCCTGCTAGAAGTGAATTGGGAAAGGGAATTACTCCAAAGAAAAAGGACTAGGGAGACAGAAAGGAGGAATTGAAGAATAAAGAAGGGACGAGAGGAGAGAGAGTCAATATATTGGTTGTGGATGTGATGGTTGGGGTAACAAGAGAAGGTGTTGTTGATGTTCCCTGACAGTACCTTGGTGAAAGACCCGGCATTATACACGTCCTGGCAAAACACTCACGCATCCACACAATCACGGATACACACACACACACACACACACACACACACACACACACACACACACACACACACACACACACACACACAATCTGGAGAGTGATGTAGTGGAGGCAGGATCCATAGTTTTAAGAAAAAGATATAAGAACATAAGAACATAAGAAAGGAGGAACACTGCAACAGGCCTACTGGCCCATACTTGGCAGGTCCATATCAAAACCAACCCACCAACAAAAATATTTGTGCAACCCATCCCCATCGCCATCCAAGCTCATGGAGCAGGGAGAGAGTGGGCCTAGTAGCGACCAGCGAAGAGGCGGGGGCCAGGAGCTGTGAATCGACCCCTGCAACAACAAATAGGTGAGTACACACACACAAACTCGCATGCACGCACACGCACGCACACGCACACACACACACACATACACGCACACACATTCGCAGAGGTCCATGACTTGTCTCAGTTTTCACTCTAGCAAGCTGGTTGCTTTCATACACGCCAGGAGCATTCTAATAGGCTTCTTGGGGAAGACTTCTCTAACTACACTACTCTTTTCCCTATCTCCCTAAATCCACCTCCCTCCCTTCTTCTCCCTCCCTACTCCCACAACACTCCCTCTAAATCCATCAAAATCTTGGATAATATTTAAAGCCATTTAATTATCTTCCCTTGTGTCTTAATGACCCGTGTGTGGTGGCACTGCTGCCTAGCACTGCCTCACCAGCCAGCGGCATCCGCATTGCTGTCATGTCCAGCGTCGTGGGAACCTGTCACTGTAACCTGACCTGACCTCCATCCCGGCGTGACCCCCACGGCTGGACACCACACACATGCAAGGAAAACATCTTTTTTTGTTTTTAATATTCTGAAACCTGTTTTGTTTGATATACTGATTCCACTTCTTTTAATACTACTACTACTGCGCTGCTGCTGCTGCTGCTGCTGCTGCTGCTGCTGCCGCTGCGCGCTGCGCTGCTGCTGCTGCTGCTGCTGCTGCTGCTGCTGCTGCTGCTGCCGCTGCTGCCGCTGCTGCTGCTGCTGCTGCTGCGCTGCTGCTGCCGCGCTGCGCTGCCGCTGCTGCCGCTGCCGCTGCGCGCGCTGCTGCCGCTGCCGCCGCCGCTGCCGCTGCTGCTGCCGCTGCTGCTGCTGCTGCCGCTGCGCTGCTGCCTGCTGCCGCTGCCGCTGCTGCCGCTGCTGCCTGCCGCGCTGCGCGCTGCTGCTGCCGCTGCTGCGCTGCCGCCGCTGCCGCTTGCGCTGCTGCGCTAAATCCATCAAATCTTGGATAATATTTAAGCCATTTAATTATCTTCCTTGTGTCTTAATGACCTGTGTGGTGGCACTGCTGCTAGCACTGCCTCACCAGCCAGCGCATCGCATTGCTGCATGTCCAGCGTCGTGGAACCTGTCCTGAACGCTGACCTGACCTCCATCCCGCGTGCCCCACGGCTGGACACCACACACATGCAAGGGAAAACATCTTTTTTTGTTTTTAATATTCTGAAACCTGTTTTGTTTGATATACTAATTCCACTTCTTTTAATACTACTACTACTGCTGCTGCTGCTGCTGCTGCTGCTGCTGCTGCTGCTGCTGCTGCTGCTGCTGCTGCTGCTGCTGCTGCTGCTGCTGCTGCTGCTGCTGCTGCTGCTGCTGCTGCTGCTGTTGCTGCTGCTGTTGCTGCTGCTAATGCTGCTGCTAATGCTGTTGCTGCTGCTGCTGTTGTTGTTACTGCTGCTGCTGCTGCTGTGTCTGCTGCTGCTGCTGCTACTACTACTACTACTACTGCTGTTGCTGCTGCTGCTGCTGCTGCTGCTACTACTACTGCTGCTGCTGCTGCTATTACTACTACTACTACTATTACTACTGCAGCTGCTGCTGCTACTACTACTACTACTATTACTTCTACTACTGCTGTCAGTAGTAATTCAGTAGTAGTATTTGTATCTTACCAATAACCGTTGTTCAGAGCAAGGTATAGAGACAGACAGGTCAGGCCTGAGTGCTCCCATTTTTCCACTAATATATAAGTCACGAAGCCAAGCTACGTTTGTGTTTATTACCAAATCCATAAAGAACCCACACGACACTACTACTACTACTACTACTACTACTACTACTACTAATAATAATAATAATAATAATAATAATAATAATAATAGTAATAATAATAATAATAATTAACAATAACAATAATAATAATATTAATAATAATGCTATATTTAAAAAAAAGTGAATACAGAATGTTAAATTTTCGAAAAGTACATAGAATGCACAAAATCCCGAGCAGAACAATTATTCAGCTGTACTACTGTACTACTGTACGACTGTACGACTGTATGGCAGTATGACAGTATGTCTGTACGACTCTTAATTTGCAAACATTGCAGGGTCCAGCAGGCTCACAGACTCTTGACATAAAAACGTAAATGCTTGGAGAAAAGGGATGATAGACACCACCCTGTGTATTAAGGGCAGCCCTGGGGAGCGACATAGGGCAGGGCTTCCCTAGGGAGGGCCTGAGAGAGGGGCAGAGGACCTGGCAGCCCCAGGGAGGTGCAGAGGACCTTGACAGCTCCAGGGAGGGGCAAAGGACCTGGCAGCCCCAGGGAGGGACAGAGGACCTGGCAGCCCCAGGGAGGGACAGAGGACCTGGCAGCCCCAGGGAGGGACAGAGGACCTGGCAGCCCCAGGGAGAAGCTTCAGGGGCTCAGGTTTCTCCTCCTCAGCTCATCGTTTTCCACTAAAAAATTTATATCCTTAAAAGTTAAGTTAGTATATCTCCTGCCAGGGTGATGCTGGAAGATGATGATGATGATGATGATGATGATATTATTATTATTATTATTATTATTATTATTATTATTATTATTATTATTATTATTATTATTATTATTATTATTGTTATTATTACTGATGTTGTTAGTTGTTGTTATTGTTATTATTAACAGAGTAGAAAAAATCTTTTAGTTTCCAGAAGGAGGTGAGAGACCAGAGAAGGAGTTCAGAAACCTAAGTTAAAATAATGCGAGGTAATAATGGCCAGCCAGACTCAGGCAGATGGGCAGCTGTTGTGAATTTTTTTTACGTATCCAGCGAGCAGACCGTCTCGAATTTTTTATTTTGTAAAGTGAAATGCTGTTGCTGGTGCTGTTTAAGGTGTTGTTACTGCTGCTATTGCTGCTCTAGTTTCCGTTACTACTGTTGGTTTATGCTGCTCCCGTTTCGTTTCTTTTGTGGCTGCTGCTGTTGTTGTTGTTGCTGGTAATACAGCTGGGAGGCCTGGTCAAGGACCGGGCCGCGGGGGACGTTGACCCCCCAGAACACCCTCCAGGTAGACTCCAGGTAGGTAGGTAGAAATCGTCGGTGTACGCTATGTTGCTCCTGCTGTTGTTACTTCTGTTACTTCAGTCGTCTTTGCTATTACTGTTCGTGTGTTAGTTGTTGCTTGCTACTGCCTGCTGCGCTCGCACGCTACGCTACTGCTACGCCTCGCTATGCTACTGCTACTGTGCGCTGCCGCTGTACGCACTGTGTACTAAGGACATCTTAGTCACGATGTCAGTTCTACCCTTGGACATGAGGAACAGAAGGTAGGAGAAGGAGAGTATAGAGGAGAATTGAAGAGAAATGGAGGGGATGAAAGGAAGAAGGGAAAATTGAGGGAAGAAAGGGAAGGTGGGAGAGAGGTAAGGAAGACAAGGAAGAAAAGAGAGATAGAGGGAAGGCGAGGAAGAAGGGAGATATTGAGGGGAGAAAGGGAAGATGGGAAAAAGGGAGGGAGATAAGGAAGAAGGGAGAGACGGAGGGGAGGCGAGAAAGAAGTAATAGAGGGAGGGGAGACAGGGAAGAAGGTGGAGAGAGAGAGAGAGGGAGAAAGGAATGAAGGAAGAGATTGAAGGAGAAAGGGAAGAAGGGAGAGAGGGAGAGGAGACAGAGAAGAAGGGAAACAGGGGAAGTGATTTATCACCAAACGAGTGAAAGATTCGTAGCACATGTGCGGTTGTTTCCCCTCGTGTGGTGGGAAAATGTGACCAGGCAGTGGGCAGGCAGTGGGCAGGCTGTGGGCAGGCTGTGGGCAGGCTGTGGGCAGGCTGTGGGCAGGCTGTGGGCAGGCTGTGGGCAGGCTGTGGGCAGGCTGTGGACAGGCTGTGGGCAGGCTGTGGGCAGGCGGCGATCTGGGCGACCTGCCCCGCGTGTGGAAGCTGAGATTTCCGACCTGTTGAGGGAAATATTATTAGTAGTATAATTATTAGTAGTATAATAATTTTAATTATTATTATTATTATTATTATTATTATTATTATTATTATTATTATTATTATTATTATTATTATTATTATTATAAATGTAAGGCTGTAATGCCATGTACTTCATTCAGGTCAAGGATGGTGGAAACTTGAACTTTTTGTACGAATCGCCCGACACAGACGCTACTCTCGCAAGGTCACTGGAAAATACTCCCTCATACCTGGAGTCTACCTGGACGGTATTCCGGGGATCAACGCCCCCGCGGCCCGGTCTATTACCAGGCCTCCCGGTGGATCAGGGCCTGATCAACCAGGCTGTTACTGAAGGCCGAAAGTAGTCCAGCATGCAAATCACAACCCCTTTCTGATCTCGTACTGTAGGTATCTGTCCAGCTCCCTCTTGAAGACAACCAGGGGTCTATTTGTAATTACTCTTATGGCTGGTGGGAAGCTGTTGAACAGTCTTGGGCCCCGGACACTTACATTGTTTACTCTTAGTATACTAATGGCGCCGTTACTTTTCACTGGCGGTATGTTGCATCGCCTGCCAAGTCTTATGCTTTCGTAGGGAATGATTTCTGTGTGCAGATCTGGGACCAGTCCCTCTCGGATTTCCCATGATGGACTGGTCTCTCTCGCCTGCGCTCCAGTGAGTACAAGTCAAGTGCTTCCAGGCGTTCCCAGTAGTTAAGGTGTTTGATGGAACTTATACGTGCAGTAAAGGTTCTCTGTACATTCTCTAGATCTGCAATTTCACCTGCCTTGAATGGGGATGTTAATGTACAGCAGTATTCCAGCCTAGAGAGAACAAGTGATTTAAAAAGAATCATCATTGGCTTGGCATCTCTTGTTTTGAAGGTTCTCATTATCCATCCTATCATTTTCCTCGCAGTGTGAGAGAAATGATGGTATTGCAATCCAAGAGGAATTAAAAAAAAATGCTAAAAAAAACACCAGAAGCTTTAAAATACTATATGACAAATTGGGTTAAAGAAGACTAAAAGTGAACGACAAAAAATGGTTTAAATTTTCCGTTTTTTCTTCATGTTAGTAATTACAAGTGGGGGAAAAAAAGGGGGTAACTAGCCATTTTTTTCTCCTGGTAATTTAGTCGCCTTGTTTGAAAAGCATTGTTATGATTGATTAGGCCAGCAACCAGGAGACCCGGTCTGAGTCACCTGTCACCTCCCCGGTCTGGGACCGGGGAGGTGACATCCCCCGGCAACGACTTCTGGAAAATAGGATTCTAAGGATTCTAACCCCAGGAAATATTGCAGGATTAAGAACTTATGAAGAACACACAAGAAAGTGAAGATAAGAGAGAGAGAGAGAGAGAGAGAGAGAGAGAGAGAGAGAGAGAGAGAGAAGAGAAGGGGTGTACATACGTACACTGTCAGTGACGGTAATAACAGCATTAACCACCATCTCAAAGTACAGCATCTATTCACATCGTCAGTGAGGCGTTATGCAAACAGAATCTCAACCCCATCTCACACCACAATCCTCCACACCCGCCACACAAGCCCTCCTCCACCCCACCCACACCACAACCTCCTCCACACCCCCACCCACACCACAACCCCTCCTCCACACCCCGACCCACACCACAACCCCTCCTCCACACCCCCACCCACACCACAACCCCTCCTCCACACCCCCCCCACACCACAACCCCTCCTCCACACCCCCACCCACACCACAACCCCTCCTCCACACCCCCACCCACACCACAACCCTCCTCCACACCCACCCCACCACACCCTCCACCACAACCACTCCTCCACACCCCACCCACACCACAACCCTCCTCCACACCCCCACCCACACCACAACCCTCCTCACACCCCACCCACACCACAACCCTTCCTCCACACCCCACCCACTCTCCCCACCCTTCCACACCTCACTACGCCCACTCTTCCCACATCACAAGTACACAATTCCCCACACCCACACCCTGCCTACATCTTTATATCCCCCTCTCTCTACCTTTCTCTTTATTCCCTCCCCTCATCATCTCCCTCCTGACCTCTCCCTACATTATCTTCCTCCCAGAACCCTCCTCTCACCATTTCCCTCACCCTCGCTTCACTATCTTCCTCCTCTTTCTCCCTGCCTCTCCCCCTCACGGTATACCCTCCTGATGAGCAAGTACTCTTCTTAACTCTCGTACTCTCTCTCTCTCTCTCTCTTCTCTCTCTCTCTCTCTCTCTCTTCTCTCTCTCTCTCTCTCTCTCTCTCTCTCTCTCTTATAAGCATTCTTCGTATGTTAATTTATCAAGAGAAGCTGAATACTAAAAATTCATTAAGAAATCAACTGAAGCGATGAACCGCCGGCTACAATTCTAAATGAATCTATACATAAACTTGGTGAGGAGGAGTGTGGGGGGTGTTTTGGGGGTGTTGTGGGGGTGTTGTGGGGGTGTTGTGGGAGAGGATGTGGGTGTCTGATAAATTAGACACGTGTGCAACACTTGGGTATCTTTAATGAGGAAAGGCTGAGGGACTGATTACCTCAAACTCCTCCTGTTCTTCACCATTCTCCTTTGTATGGACTGATGAAGCCACTGTGTGGCGAAACGTTTCCTCATTAAAGATACCCAAGTGTTGCATATGTGTCTAATTTATCAACTCGTCGGTTCTACAAGTGGGTATCTACCTGCATGCCTGGAGGGCATTCCGGGGATCAACGCCCCCGCGGCCTGGTGTGGTAAAGTGTGGGAGATAAGTCTGGGTGTGGTGTGGAGGGATAATTGCTGTATCTTGGGCTCCTGGTCATCCTGTCAGGGATAGCAGATGTGTGGGATATACCTACGTTAGGCTGCTTTCATATTCTATGTGGTCTACTTGGAGGGTATTCCGGGGATCGACGCCCCCGCGGCCCGGTCTATGACCAGGCCTCCCTCTACAGTGTTGAAACACCCGCAGTGTGCTGTTGTGTGATGGACTGTGGGGGATACCCCCTGCTGGGTGAGACTATCATAGTAATGTATGATAGTTACATTGTGGGAAACTCCGGCTGCAGCCAGTTTCACTGACTGGTTAAGTACCACACCCACACCATCCATATACATGCTACCTCCGCTACTTTTAATACTACGACTATTACTATAATGAACCTACTTAATCATCATCAACTACTGTTCTTACTACTACTAATACTATTACTAATACTACTGTTTATCGCTGCTACAACAGGTGTGGACCACATGTGTCTCGGGGTCAAAGGTCACAAGAGGTCACAATGAGGGTAGTGAGGGGAGAGTTGTAGCTGTGGGCCTGGGACAGGTTCCTGAGAGGAAGGCAGGAAGGGAGAGGTGTGGGAAAGTGAAGACAGCTTTCCCTCTAGTGAAGGCTCGTCATTACTACCTCCAGATCTGGCAGGACAAGACTCGGGAGGTACCTTATTTTCGTCTTAATTAACATTGTTAGGTACCTCGTGTGGGAGATATATTGTGGGATCATCATCAGTGTGGGGACTTCCATATGATAGTTACATTTGTGAGAACACTCGAAGTGCGCAGGTACACTATGATAGTTGCATAGTAGGAATTTGTTCACAGGGAGTGAGAAAAAGACTGGGATGCCGTGGGTGGTGTGGGCGAGCGATGAACCCCGTCTTACAAGCGGTCACTGGGAAGAAGCAAGCATCAGACCACAGACAGGAACCTCCACCCCCACAACCACCTTAAACAAAACCCCAACCCGCTTCTTAATTCCCCCACCCCAACCTCTATCCCAAACACTCGCCCTAGCACCCTTCCACCCTCTACTTCCCTCTACTGCCAGGCAGTCTCTCTCTCTCTCTCTCTCTCTCTCTCTCTCTCTCTCTCTCTCTCTCTCTCTCTCTCTCTCTCTCTCTCTCTCTCTCTCTCTCTCTCTCTCTCTCTCTCTCTCTCTCTCTCTCTCTCTCTTTTCTCTCTCTCTCTCTCTCTCTCTCTCCTCTGTTCCGTCATATATACCATCTCTCTCTCCTCTCCCTGCACAGATCATAATGAAATCTCGCATCGCTCTGAAAATCCGTAATGAACACGACCATACTTGCCGCTGTCCGATACATTCACCTCCCACTACCCACCTTATCATTATCCTGGCGCATATCTGCTTATCTTCCTACGTGTCTAGCTGCCTCTTTTGCAACTACCGCCCTGACAGATACACGCGCCGCTGCAGCGCCCTGCCTCTTCCCTCAACACGAATCCAACACTGGCAAAAACATCGCACACAAAACCTTTTTTTGGTTATTTTTTAATTTGATTGGATTGTCTTGTCTTCGCTGGAGTAATTCCACACACGTCTTACGCACATAATGTTGCCAGTGTCTTTTTTTCTTTACCGATGTTTAACTCACAATGGAGAATTAATCAGAGCGTAAAGATTCACGTTCGAGTAAAAACTAGGAATGTGTGTGTGTGTGTGGGTGTACTTACCTATTTGTGGTTGCAGGGGTCGATTCACAACTCCTGTGTGTGTGTGTGTGTGTGTGTGTGTGTGTGTGTGTGTGTGTGTGTGTGTGTGTGTGTGTGTGTGTGTGTGTGTGTACTTACCTATTTGTGGTTGCAGGGGTCGATTCACAACTCCTGTGTGTGTGTGTGTGCTCATTTTTAGTAGTGGAAATCAATTCTTAACTCCTAGTCTCATCTCTTAACTAACAGCGACCGGTTCTACAGATTCTTAGCTTCTTGAACCCTTTTATACTTATGGTTTTGGTACAGGAATCTAACTACTCTGCTTTACTAGCAACAATAAAGATCAAGCGAGTGATGCAAGCGTTCAAGTACTCTGATCACAGTTCTCAGGTCTAATTAAACTGGTTCAAGTACAGTGGTTCAAGTACAGTGGTTCAAGTACAGTGACCAAAATATTTTAGTCCTTATAGAGTGTTTCAAATACGAACAACGGATGTAGTACAGTGGTCTCGGAGCAGCGAATTTCCACGTAGACAGATGTGTGAGAAAAAACGACTCTGAGACGAAAGAAGCAAATAATATTAGAGCAGACGTGGACATCGACCTCAGCTACACGATGAATGTCTAGCAGAGAGCAACACTGCTAGCAGAACGCTTAGTTTTATAGCAAAGACATGACCTGGAAAACCAGCGGACGCAGTGTTCACTCCGCAACGCCTCAAGACAACACCTTGAGTCTTAGAATTCTAGTCGTGAGGACACACTGGAGAGGGTTTATAGAAGAGCAACTTAACACTAGACAGAATACAGAGTAAAGGAATTACATAGTGAAATACAATACTATCAAGTTAGGCTTATTAAAAATGACTGGAAAGTGAACTTATTTTCCCTGTTGAAACGTAGACAGACCTCATTCAGATATCTGAGGCGTTAAAAAAGACATTCCGTAAACTCAATGAAGAAGAACTATTTGAGGTGAAAGCTTCAAAAATGTAGATTCAAAACAAGAATCAATATTGATTGAATAAACATTTCCGCTAAAATGTTTTCATTTAAATTCATTGCCAAATTATTTTTACCTGGTAAGGGTAGAGGGAGCTGGACAGATACCTAAAGTCAGTGCCTTATCAGCCAGGCTGTGATTCGTATGTTGGATTGCGTGCGGCCAGCAGTAACGACCTCCAGGTAGACTCCAGGTACCTTTCTCCCTTTCGTGACTGTGGTAGCTGGTATCTAGTGGCAGCTCTCTGACAATGCTAGCAGCTCTCTGACACTGCTAGAAGTTCCCTGACAATACTAGCAGCTCGCTGACACTGCTGTCAGCTCCAAGATAATGCTAGCAGGTCAGAACACACTAGAATTTGTTTAATTTGGATCAGTCTCTAAACTGAAACATTGTTGTTCACTATCGACGCCTTTTCAGGCAGGCGAAGTTGCCGATATGAATAAATGCATATGGAACTCTGTTGGTCGTATCAGTTCAGCTAAACACTTGAACTACTGGGAAAGGTTCAACTCTTTGAACTGATTCTGCATGAATGCAGTGAGAGGTTTCTCTCGAAGATTTTGTCAAAGACCTAATCTGTCTAAGATCCTGACAGTGTCAAGGCACGCTATCAGTTGAACATCTTGTCCGAGTACCTACCTACCTGGAGGTAGGTAGGTATTCAGACAGTATGTTCAACCTTCTCTAATCATGAACTCTTTGCATTCTTTTTTTTTTCTTTTCAGAAATTTTCTCTATCTCCTTCATTTCCTTCCCTCCAGCCACCTTCCGTCCCTCATTCTCTTTCCCCTTTTCCCCTCTTCCAGCCATCTTCCGAATCCCTCTCCTGAACTTTCACTCCCCTAGACACCTTCTTTTCTCTGATTTACTTCTTCGGGCACCCCCTCCCTCTCAGCATTCCTCCATCCTTCTCTCCTTTCCTCCCTCCTTCTCTCCTTTCCTCCCTCCTTCTTTCCCTATCTTCACAAACCAATGGTCTAAGTTTTTGTGACAAGTTTCCCATAGTCGTCATGTGTGATGTTCGTGACGAGGTCTCCCCTCGCTGCCTTAACCCTGGGCAGGTGCTGAGGGGAGACAGAGACCTGCTGCCAATAAAGGCTGGGTAACACGGTGCCCAGCAGCGCTCTTGTGACCTCCAGTCTAGGGTATCTTGCCCACTCCCACTCCTTCCCTCCCGTCAAGGGTAACCTGCTCACTCCCACTCCTTCCCGTTCTAGAGTAGCCCTTCACCCACCCCCTTCCACACTACCTGCACCTGGAATCTACCTGGAGAGTGTATCGAGGGTCAAGGCCCCTCTCCCCCGCGGCCCGGTTCCAGACCAGGACTCCCAGTGGATGGCCTGATCAACCAAGTTATTGGCGTTAGTCGCACGTAGTCCAGCGTATGCACCACAGTCCGGCTGATCAGGAACTAACTTGAAGAACTTTTCCACAGAATGGATGAGACTTGAACCCATGGCAAGTGAGTCCTAAAACTCCAGGCCAGTGCGTAAGTCACTCGCCAGGAGTTCAAACCCAACCCGTTCCGTGGTTTTTGTGCATTTATGTTAAGAACGTTCCCAGTTCTCTCTTGAAGACAGGTGAGAGGGAGGAGGGAAGGATGGCGAGAGGGGAGAGGGAGGGAAGGAAGGCTGGAAGGAGAGGGAAAAGATGGAGGGAGGGAGTAGGGAAGGATATATGGAGGAAGGAGGGAAATATGGAGGAAGGGGGGAGGGAAGACGGGTCAAACAAGGATCCACAGTTGACAGATCTCAGTTGAGTGCACGAAATATATGGTTAAATTCATGACATGTCAAACACCGTAGATGTGTTGTGGTAACAGCGGCGGCCTATGTGACCTCTCATCAATATAAACACAGCCGTGCCAGCCACCTGCCAGCCACCTGCCACCAGACAGTAGTGTAGGTTTTAGTCTGATTTTACAAACATAAAGAATTGGCAGGACTCGTATGCGGAATACTTTAAGGACTGGATAAAAGACGTGGTCCTTGGGGACTCCACCATCTGTGATGTGTGTGGTGTGTGGAGCTCCTGTCTAGAGAGCTATAAGAGCTCCTGTCTAGAGAGCTATTAGAGCTCCTGTCTAGAGAGCTATAAGAGCTCCTGTCTAGAGAGCTATAAGAGCTCCTGTCTACAGAGCTATAAGAGCTCCTGTCTAGAGAGCTATTAGAGCTCCTGTCTAGAGAGCTATAAGAGCTCCTGTCTAGGTGAGCTATTAGAGCTCCTGTCTAGAGAGCTATTAGAGCTCCTGTCTAGAGAGCTATTAGAGCTCCTGTCTAGAGAGCTATTAGAGCTCCTGTCTAGAGAGCTATTAGAGCTCCTGTCTAGAGAGCTATTAGAGCTCCTGTCTAAAGAACTATAAGAGCTCCTGTGTAAAGAGTTATTAGAGCTCCTGTCTATAGAGCTATTAAAGATCCTGTTTAGAGAGCTATTAGAGCTCCTGTCTAGAGAGCTATTAGAGCTCCTGTCTAGAGAGCTATTAGAGCTCCTGTCTAGAGAGCTATTAGAGCTCCTGTCTAGATAGCTATTAGAGCTCCTGTCTAGAGAGCTATTAGAGCTCCTGTCTAAAGAGCTATAAGAGCTCCTGTCTAGAGAGCTATTAGAGCTCCTGTCTAGAGAGCTATTAGAGCTCCTGTCTAGAGAGCTATAAGAGCATCCTTAATTATACACTATGCAACCTTTCATTCGCTGTCTTCAACCCTTCCTGCATCATCTTAAATTCTGTGAAGGGCTCTTGATCCAAGGAGTCTTAGCTACTTATCCTTCCTTGGGTCAAATCTGATTACCTCCCAATACCCAGGCACTTAGAGAGAGAGAGAGACACACACACACACACACACACACACACACACACACACACACACAGACAGAGAGACAGAGACAGACAGATAGACAGAGACAGAGAGAGAAAAAGGTTCATAGGTCACCCGGGACAGATTAACACCCACCCCTCCCTCTCCACTCGTGTCTTGTGGGAAAGCGAAGGAAAACTGGTGGGAAAGGATAGAAAAGATAAAGGTGGTGGTGGGAAAAAAAAGGGGGAAGAGGAGACGAGAGCAGTGGCCTCTGAGGGGACTAATGATCCGTGCAGGAAGCTAATAAAGGGGAAAACAAGACAACACAAAGACCATATATGGTCCGAAAAAAATATGTTTCTGAGTCTCCCCTCAAGTTGGTGTACAATGGAAGAAGGGAGCGGTGAAGTGGTCTTGTGAACCGGTTTTGGGAAGGGGTGTCGTTAACCGGTTTTGGGAAAGGGTGTCGTGGACCGGTTTTGGAAGGGGTGTCGTGAACCGATTTTGGGAAGGGGTGTCGTGACCGGTTTTGTGAAGGAGTGTCGTGAACCGGTTTTGTGAAGGGGTGTCGTGAACCGGTTTTGTGAAGGGGTGTCGTGAACCGGTTTTGGGAAGGGGTGTCGTGAACAGGTTTTGTGAAGCTGTGTCGTGAAGGGATTTCGGTGTGTCTATCAGACTACACTGGTGAAGAAATCCTTTCCAGTGTAAATCATCGCTCTGTTTTTTCCCCCTCTGTTTACAATTACGTCTTCCTGCTCTCTCTGTTGTGCATTCCGTTAAAGGCATCACGAGAGTGTATGTTTATAGCTATTATTTGCAGAACTAATAAAAAATAACGGTACCGATCCATATTACAAACCTCTTCGTATTTTAATATAATCAAGGTAGGGATCAATTGTTAATAGTACAGAGATACGTACAATCTATGGAAAAGGCCAATTGTGTACAGTTCAGGACATTTATTAAAAGAGACGTAATAAATGCCCTAAACTGTACACAAGTATTCTTTTCCACAAAATAGGGAGTAAGTTGTTACACTCCAAAATAGTTAGTGCGGCACTAAGTCGCAGGATACATAACACCAGCAGGATACATAACACCAGCAGGATACATAAAAAACACCAGCAGGATACCTGAATCAACACTTCTCAGAGATATAATAGTTTACAAAACAGACAAGTTAAAGAACTGAACACTTGTGCAACATTTGCGCAACCTTTATCATGGGAACATTTCTCCAGCCAGTGGCTTCATCAGTCCAACACAGAGAAGAACACGAGGCTGAGGAGACCTCGTTCTATTTGTGTACCATTTGTTCTTCCCACTGAAACAGGACTTTAGCTCAGTAAAGACGAGCCCGTTGAGGGTCATACAGGGTTGGAATTTTAAGGAGTGATGCTGGTAGTGTCTTCGTTTGTGGCCGGCGCTTCGAAGTCAGTGGTTACCTAGGCATCATTCCCACCCCCTCAATGTAAATGGCTCACATAATATTATTACTGGTACACAATACAGACAGGCTGATGAATAATAAACATGTGGACCACTTGGGTAGTATTATTACCCAAAATATTGCCTATGTGTCTCTTTCATCACCTTGTTTCTGTGTTTAGGATGGGAACCTTGATCGGGAGGTGCCTTGATGCTGCTGAGTGGGCTCTTGATGCAAGGAGTCTCCCTAATTTACCTTGGATCTAACATGATTGCATCTCAACTAACAAGTGCCGTATAGGCCCCAGAGGCTTTAGCGCTTACCCAAGGATAAAATAGTAATAAACACGAATGGGGAGAGGGGGGGTCGCTGTTACCATTACTTAATTATTACGATAACAAAGAGACTCGTTAATCGCATTACTAAGCACCAGTTAACATGGTCAGAGGAGCTAACTTCCTATGATCAAAAAAAATAATGTTCTACCACCGTTCACAGACCGTTAATACATCTATTTTTTTCAGGAATATCCTTCACAATTCTCAAATAATTAAAATTGGCATTAAGTGTGACTTATTGCCGTCTGGTTCAAGAAGTTCACTTAAGTTTCCTCTTTCCCCTCCCACATTTCTTGACATTTTCCTCGTTTTTTTAGCTAGCGCGTATAATGAGGGACACGCAATGCAAAACATCTCTTAATTGACACAATGCGAGGAACTAAGAGAGCAGGAAGACAGATGTGGATTTATGGTATATCTCGAGCGGTTGTTGGTGTCTGTAAGGGGCTGGGAAGCCAGAGTAAAGTGGCCCCAGAAACACTACAGAATTCTAAGAACTCAAGCTGCTCCGCCAGAGAAACTGTGGATATAAATCCAGATGTACTCCAGGTAACCCTTTTGGGGGTCTAGTTACCAGGCCCTTTGCACATCCATATGCTCTTGCGCTGCCGTCCACAAAATTAATATATGGTGCACAATAAACTAATCGTACCGGCGGAGAACCAACTGAGTTGATCCTTGTATAGTTACTACAAGGACATCTCACCTACCCTTCCCAGTGAAGGCGTGAGCGAAGGCAGGATCGTGCCGTCAAGACTTGATGCTCAATGACTAACACAAATATAGTACTTAACATATATACAATAACTCAGGGAGAGTGTGTTGTGGGCGTCCGTTGGAGAGGTGTCCTTATTGCACTAACCTACTCGACTTATTTACAGAAAAGGTAACACTGGAGCTAATGCAAACAGTAGTACCAGGGCCATCTGGTTACGCAGTAAGGGTCGTCCGGCTGGCTGGCGACACAGTAAGGGCCATCCGGCTGACTGCACAGTAAGGGCCAGCCTCCCCGTCCAGTCTGCCGGACAATTGTTTGTAGCCTTCTGACCAAATGCCTTCATCATTATTCATCATCATTCACGTAACCAGCAATTCCACTGGCAAAATGATAGAGTGAGACCCGGAGCGTGGGGTAACGGCTGGGCCGGGACCCCTCCGTCACAATGAGAGAGCATGCTATCAACATCAACCCCACTTTTGTGGAAAAAAAACCGCAATATACAAACGTCCCGTACTTTTGCATCGATAACTTAATATGAAGACGTAACGTGGTTACGCAAAGATAACGTAATATTTAGACGTACCGTTCCTTTGTACAGATAATGGGCTTTACTGGTCTATTTATGTATTTACATTTATTTTGTTACAAGATGAGGTTTGTGCAGCAGAATTATGCTACCTCCCGTGACCATCCAGGTGTGTGACACGTCACTGGAAGTGCTCCTGATCCAAGGAATTTGAGCTACCCTTCTCTCTTTTTTTTACGGTCAAATATGAAGACCTGCCATTTCTCAGGTGTTGCATAAAAAGCGAATACAGTATGCCCGTGAATACAGTATACAGTCGGTGTATTACAGAGACACGTGTTTTCTTTTAGAAATGAGGTAGTTTATTAGGACAAACACTCTTCACTATATGACATTATTATTATTATTATTATTATTATTATTATTATTATTATTATTATTATTATTATTATTATTATTATTGTTATTATTATTATTATTATTATTATTATTATTATTATTATTATTATTATTATTATTATTATTATTATTAAAATCATAACTAAGTGCTAAACTCACAAGGGTCATACAGCCACTATGTGACAAAAACCATTGTCTTAAAATTCACTTAAAGTGGTCAGGCCATTTAATCTTTCTCAGATCTCTCTTGTCTATCCCCAGGAAGAGTTGCTCCATCCTACCCATAATCCTTCCCATCCTCATCCTTGCCTTTGATCTTATAGCATAAACAAAAAACAACAAAAAAAACGGACATTTGCAATAGGAAAAGTTGGAATACCTGAAAGAATTAAAAAAAAATTACCCACAATGTTTCCTTACTTGTTTGTTAGTGATTTCATCGCCTGACTTGTCTTCCAACATTCCTTACCCTTTCCACCTTATTCATCGACCTTTCGTTTGGATTTTCTCACCATGATCACTCTCAGCTGGCGACGTTATGGTCCAGGACGGACCATAACGTCGACTAAATTTACCTCTCCAAACTCTGGGTTATTTTGTAAGTGGAATACCTTGCCAGGATTTTTTTAATTAATAACATGATTGTGGATGAAATAGTCGGCAATTTATAATACAGTTGTGAAGGAATTACAATTAATATTTTGTCTCCTTTGGGAATTACATTTAATATTTCGTCTCCTTTGAGAATTACATTTAATATTTCGTCTCCTTTGGGAATTACATTTAATATTTTGTCTCCTTTGGGAATTATATTTAATATTTTGTCTCCTTTGGGGGTAAATGTAACTCAGTGCAAACAATGCACTGAGTTACATTTATGTCAGCGGGTTGTAAAACAAAAACAATTGGGTATATTTATTGATGAATAAGACACCTGTGCAACACTTGGGTATCTTTATTGATGAATAAGACACCTGTGCAACACGTGGGTATCTTTATTGATGAATAAGACACCTGTACAACACTTGGGTAACTTTACAGGGGCGAGGTGTCGCGTTACCAGTGGCTTTATCACTCCAATACAAAGAATAATTACTTGAGACAGTGAAAGTCTTAAACTTGTCAGTTGATTTTCTTGTAAAACAATGGTATTATATACCGACAAATGTATAAAATAAGACACAATATGTAGTCTGTGGCATCCTATCGAGAAGACGTTTCGCCCACCAGTAGCTTCTTCAGTTCTCGTTTATAAAACTGACATGTAGGTACAGAAAATTCTTCCACAGTTCAATGTTTGGGTACGACCTCTGCTTCCACCGCTCACTCGTGTCTGTCTTCAGACTGCTATACCTCTCTTGTCGTCAACACATAACCCTGCATCCTCGGTCTCCTACTTCAGATTCATCAAGACTGATAAACTGAGCACTCCGTAACAAGGCTGAGGGACTGATCACCTCAGACTATACCTACAAGTCTCCAACCATCGTCTAAAGATTCATCAAGGCTGAGGGGGACTGATCATCAGAAACTATTTCCTCATGTCTTCCTCAGTCTCTTGGATTGTTCTCTGTATTAGAGTGATAAAGCCACTGGTTGGCGAGACGTCTCCTAAATAAACCCACGTATCGCACAAAGTGTCTCAGTCATCAGCCGGATTCAATTCAGGAATCTGGCTCTTTGCAGGTCTATAGTGTAGTGATGAGTCTGCCTCATATCTAAGAATATTTTTTTGGAGTAACGGTGCGTTATTGTCCTCAGGACCCTGGCAGCCAATTTATAAATTATAATCGACTTGTTTGGAAACTTGTAATCTGACATCTGATTCATCATGTCAGATATGTATATGTTGTAGAGCATGTTGTTTTAAATGGGGCAACGTTTCGCGCTATGTGCAGCAAAATGAAGTCCTAACATTGTCCTGTTTTAAAGATTATTGTGCAACTGGTGTTACTGCATCTGTTCTTTTAGGCAATATTCCATCCGTTCATTCATCAGATTCCGTGTCTGTGTTGCTTAGATATTCCCCTCATTAAAACTGGCGAAATATCTGAGTTGCTCCTGTTTCACTTAGTTATTCCTATACCATCGTCTCACTTTCCTCTACTGACGGTCTTCTCTATGGGTATAGTAAAGAACTGGTTTGGCAACAGAGTTGTCGATGAGTGGAACAATTTGCCAAGTAGGATGACTGAAGCTAAAACCTTAAGTAGCTTTAGAAATAGGCTGGACAAATGTATAAGCAAGAAGGGTTAGATTCGAGGACCTTTTCATGTCCTTTCTACTTAAAGTTCATTACGCAGTTTATAATAATTTGGGTCTTGAGCAGTTACTTTTTTTAGACTCCTTCCCCGATGCTGCTATTTATGAAGGGCAAAAGAAAACAAAATGGTATTTACGTGTACAAAAGACTGAAGGAACATAAGAAATGAGGAACACTGCCGCAGGCCTACTGGACTATAACACAAATATTTGTCCAACCCATTTTAAATGCCACACAAGGAATAAGCTTTCATAAATTTATTAACTCATGTGCAAGTCCCACTCAAATCCAACCCCTCTCATCCCTCCACTGCATCCTCTGATAATGTCAGGGAAGTGCCCGCCTGGCAGACTACATCTTGGACAGTCACCAATACCTGCCCTCCCTACCTCCACCTCCACCACCACTACTATCACCTCCACCACCACCACTATCGCCATCGCCACCACCACCAACCCACCCTACAACCACTGTCACAGTCTCCACACCCACCATCACCCAGACAACATGACGACTAGGATACCTTTCTACCCCCACCACCACCACCACCAATAGCAACAACAGACAACAAAGAACAACAGTAAACAACAAACAACGACCAACAAACTAAACAAAAGACAACAGACAACTTAAACAACAAACAGACAACAAACCAACCACCCAGTATGCAATAGTACGGTTCATAACTCCTAGCGACTGGCCCTCCAAAAAATATATTTATCAATCAAATAACTCTTTCGAGTTGTCATCTTGTAAATGGATCTTCCAGCCATAAAAGTTGGTCCCGGAGGATTTACGCTGCTCGCCTTTAAAAGCAGATCGGAGCTTAATGGTCAACACTGTTTAAAGAACACACTGTGTGTAGTAACAACTTATAAACAGACTGAGGGGACGACTCTCGTGAATGACACTTAAGACATGAACACACATCAGCAGGACAACGACCTGAGGGGGTTCAAATAGCAGGCTAATTGGACTCGGGTTCCAGCACTTCTTAAAGAACACTCCTGGTCAGCCGCTGATGTCACCCTCACCGTTATAAAACCTTTATCGTGAAGTGTCCGGCTAACTCGCCGCCCGGCGCCACTTAGCTTTCCAGCTAAGTATCCTTGCCACTAGTCTGGTGGAAGAATAGATGAACCTGGAATTTTAATGGTGCATAATTTTTCTTAGGTTATATTGAATCTCTAACGTGTCTAGACTGATAATCCAGCGAGTGATGCTCTCTCTCCCTTAAGTAATTTGAGAAATCACTGAAGGCTATCAACCTACATGGACGGTGCTCCGGGGGTCAACGCCCCCGCGGCCGGGTACATGACCAAGCCTCGTCGCCGATATTCCATAAAGATCAACATGACTTTGTAGTGTTTTAATCAAATTTATTGGTAATAATATGTTTTTTTTAGGGAAAAGATGTAGTCTTTTGCACTTTCAATCTGATATGGATACTGGTATGAGGTTTCTATTATAATCTAATATCCAAGATGGCTGTCATCTTTGACATAATGTAGTCGTGAATGTTTAAGATAATCTCTTTAAATACGTCATGCTGATGTAAATATCTTTCAAAATGTGACCTAAAGATTAAAACGTGATGTTTATTTCTCATTATAATTTAATTGTTATTAATGTCTCACATTCGGTTTTACATATTTTCTGCATGGTCGGCATTTATTTGCCTGTGGAAAATTTTGCTTTATAGATTTGTAGCTTTGTGGGTACTCCGAGAAAATACTAAATGTATATTGGTCGCTGTGAGACCAAGAGGTGTACGCCGTCTGCGATTACTCAAGCCCAAGAGCTGTGGTTCAGCACAAGGCTCTATAACAAGAGTGAATCTGGGTATCTACAAATTATGTCTTATCTGTTACAAGCAAATTTAGGAAATTTTGCTTAATGTGTCTAGTATTTTCTTGTCAATTAAGATTCCTTGACAGATCACATTATTGTATCGTCTGTCTTTATAAGTTGACAATAAAGCAATTATTTTATTAATTATATCCTTTAGAATACATTTGTAAATCACGCGTGATTGCCCCAGCATGAGCTGCCCCAGCAGGAGCTTCCTCAGTAGGAGCTTCCCCAGCAGGCGTGCCCTAGGAGAAGCTGCCCCAGCGGGAGTGCCCCAACTCCCCGCGGTGTGGTGACAACTGTCGTGAGGGACGGCAGATGAGGCGGGGCTGTGGTCTGGGGGTAGTCGGGTCCCCTCGGAGAACATCAAAACAACGGAGGTGGACACGTCACTTAGGGGGGATTTACGGGGCGACTAATCAAGACAAAAGAGAGGCTGATGCCCTTTTTTCAACTTCGAGGAAAATGTGTTGACATTTGTAACCTTAGGCTGTGTCATCGAAGTACATAACTCATATCTCAATTATCTAAGGTTGTGACCTCAGATAACTGAACAGTTAGGGCAATTAAGTGAGTAGTTGAGATAAATAAGTGAGTAGTTAGAACATCTGAGCGGTTACGGCAGTTAAATAATTAGGTAAAACAGTTAGACCAATTAGTAGTACCTAATTCCCACAATGGGTGCTGTTTAGTGATTATTATTATTGTCCTATTCACGGGGAATCGCCAAGCCCACAGGGGTCACAGCGCACACAGGATGGAGGCATCCACACTATTTAAATAAAGTCAATATTAATACAAGAATGGCCGGATGCTGTGAATATATTTTTAATAATAATATCTTTATTTCTACAAGTACAATGTATAGAGACCTAACTGACATCAATGACATACTACTACATAGAAAGCCGCTTGTTATGCAGAGCATTTCGTGCAAATTAGGTCAATTTTGTCCCAGGATGCGACCCACACCAGTCGACTAATACCCAGGTACACACTTTACTTATGGGTGAACATAGACAACCTGTTTAAGGAGACACACCCAATGTTTCTACCCTTACCGGGAATCGAACCCGGACACTTCACCGTGTGAAGCGAGAGCTTTTGCCACCAGGCCACGGGCCTGATTGTGTTACCAATATCCATCTTCTCTCCTGAGGTTGATAATAGTTATGAAAGTTACAGAATGAAAGCTCGTTCTCTGAGCTACACCAACCACTGTACCCATCCCTGTCACATCTTTAACAGTGAGAGAAATTATAACAGTGTTTTAAATAAACACATAAACAAAATCTTAATATCATAGGTAACGCCTTGATCAAGTGAAGCATCGCCACCACGAGGTACAGAACATGTTTTTGTTGGGACAAGCGCCTAGCGCTGTCCTCTAACAGTGTGTCAAATCAAGAGAATTTTTCCGAAGGAATTGCTACTAACTAAATTGCAATGCAGTGTTGGCAATCTATCGCATATATCGTCTTTGAGGAAAATAAGGGTCTGTCGCAACGACATACTTAAGTGACTGCTTAAGGCAACTAGAATGACAAGCTCCTCGATTATTATTCACTGTTTGTAACTTAAACTGTTTAGATGCGTTAAGGAGATAGTCCAAATGCAGCTTGGGACAGAGGGCAGCGACCTCTAACAATGCGCTGATTGTCACACTAAGGTAATGTACGGCTCTCTGATCTCTCTAATTTATAATGACAGAATAAGTTACACACGCACTAACTCTTCTTTATGCAAGTTAGATGCAAGTTAGTATTATTGGCTCTCTGCTCCACCTCCCTCACACTAACCTGTAGTGGTTATACATATCCCAGCAGGTGTGAGCAAGTGCTGACACTGCCCCACCTTCTCCTACTGCCTTGTAGCTGCTGTGCACTGACTTGTTGATGGTACCCTGCCCACCTCTTTCTACTGGCTTGTGGTGGTCGTGCACATCCCTGCAGATGTGTACGGGAGCTGGCGCCCAGTCCCACCTCCATAATGAATTCTCGTCCGGTTCACCACTTTATAGAGCGGCTGTGTAGAGGAGGTGGGCCACCACAAACGGTAGCACTGCTCCTTCCACATCTACACCCTTACTCCTTGCTGGTCACTGCAACCTGACCCAGGGCTGCTGTCTCTCAACAAGCACACTCACTATCGCCATTAAAATCTGGCAGTGCTTCTGCTTATCGTAATAGTTAAAATCGTCTGGTCAGGATTTTTTGTCATGCTTGGCCAACACACAAAAAAAAATATTAACACGGAAATATAAATTAATGATGGAACACTGCAATAAAAAAAACTAATTTAGAGAGACATCCCAAATCAACTGATAGGTCTTAATGGATTTTTTTTTAATTTTATGAATGTAGAATGTATAACAATACCGACAATATGGATGAAACGATGCAAGTGCACACACACATAATATATCTTTACTGACGACGTTTCGGTTCTGGAACCTAGGCCAATTTAAATGATTTTATGGCATCACGTTAAATGGCTTTATGGGTGACATGCTGAGCTTGTATTCAAGTTAATTGTGAAGTATGAAGTAAGGTAATACATGATGGGTCACAGCAGGCTTGGAGGGGTGTGTTATGTGTGTGGTGTGGTGGGCAGAGCAACACCAGGGAACAAGAGGGCTCCTGAGGCGACCCAGCACTAGACACGTGAGCCCTGGCGGGCGCGGCTCCAAGAAGGTGTCGGGTAGACGCCACAGGGTCACCCTTGAGTTGCAGGGGTTACACAGAGGTTAACCAGGGTTTAAAGGTCTTCCCAGGGTCAGTTAGGGTCATTTAATTTCTTGACCGGGCCATTCGAGACCCCGAGAATAAGTCAGTTAGGTAAGCGGTCAGCAGGCGTGGAGGACGGTTGGACCTGGATCCCATACCTCCCATTTCCTTCTCTTCTAAATAAAATCTGCGCGACATAACGCTATGATCATTAACCTTGGCATGCTGAGACTTCAAGGGCAAGAAATTACATCCTTGTGGCAATGCCTGCTAGTTAGTGTTGTGGAGAGGGGTGTGTACAGTGTACAGTCACTGTACACCATCCCACAGCCCTGCCACCTCCACCCCAGCAGGTCAATTATTTCAGAATTACAGGGCAAGGATGAGGTCACCGCGGGGCACCGCGGACGTCAGGTTACCTGGCCATATATCGTGACAACGGTGACATAAGTGTTGTGTCCATAATTTGACAGGGCGAGTAACGGTCAGTGCGGGACCTGTGTGATTGCCGCTCCACATGCAACATTGCCGCCGTCGCTGCAGCCGCCACAGCCACCGCAGCCGCCGCCGCCGCCGCCATCATAGTGGCCCTCGCTACTTTCTGCTTACCAAAAAAAAATAATATTATCAACGGCGATTCTTCCTCTCTTTATTTTTTTTTGTTCCAAACTAAATTATATAAATTGTTAACTTCTGCCAAGAAAATAAAAAATACTTATTTCATAATTTGTGCACCTTTGTTTGTACATCTTTGTTTGTGCACATTTGTTTGTGCACATTTGTTTGTGCACCTTTGTTTGTGCACCTTTGTTTGTACATCTTTGTTTGTGCACCTTTGTTTGTTTAGAATATTGACTTTTCTTATAAATTAATACATTAGCTTGTGCTTATTATTTTTTTTTAAATAAGCTTGATGACATGTAGCTTAATGGTAGAAATCTCAGCTCACAACCGAAGAAGACCCGGGTTTGATACCAAG
>WNWK01000166.1:595000-637500 GCA_009830355.1 Cherax destructor | reverse complement strand
TTTGACGCACTTGCGACATCAGTCCCGGAGGGATACTCTGGATATCTTAAGATCCCACAATGAAGGACCCTGGTTTTAATAGACTCAGCTTATCCCTCCGACCAAGTGCCGGAAAAGAACTCTGCAAATTGTTACTACATATTCGATCCTCGAAATGTTCTGCTTCCCTCTCCTTGTCAATGGGAATAACTGATTTTTCTAAGCCTGATGCAGTGATTTGTCTTCGTGAGTTGGGCTGAGGTTTAGCTTACTAGGTGCCAGGTTCACAATAGTGTGTGCTGGGTGCCAGGTTCACTATGGCGTGTGCTGGGTGCCAGATTCACTATGGCGTGTGCTGGGTGCCAGGTTTGCTATGATGTGTGCTGGGTGCCAGGTCTCAGGATACATTGGTGAGGCTCAGCGGGATGGCCGAGATTATGGGCAGTCAGTATTCCGGGCGAGGAAGGGGTCAACTCCGTGGTCAATAAATATCCGCCGGGCCAGCAAGCACAGCAACCCACCTTCAAGTTTATTGCCTTCCCGCTGCCAGCGACTTAACCCTCCTCATTCTCTGCAGATTTACTCTTAACACGCTGCTGATTGACTGCCTTTAAGAGGTACTTGCACTCTGAAATGCTTCAGCTGTGGGGATGCGACTCTAGCCCCTGTATGATGACGACTACGACCTTACCCCCCTTGAATAGCCTCCGGAAACGAGTGTTACAGCAGGGGTTCCATCACTCTGTGATCCCCAGGCTGCTTCACCTGCTGTGATCCACCCTCTTCTGCAGCGCCAGAACCTTGCACCTCCTACGGCAGTCTGTCCTCTTCTGTAGGATACAGTCGAAGAATTATGTTGAAAGTCAGTACGAAATTAAGCTCATAGTGCATGACGAACGATGAAAGAAGGGAGACATGACCATGTCATACAAAATACTCGAAGATAAAAACAGGTTCAACAAAGACAGACTTTAACATGTAAAGAAATAGAATGAGAAGGCTGGGGCTGGAGGGACCATAGGGCTAAAATGACAATAGGGCTGGGCAGGGCCATAGGAGTGAGAAGGTCATGGGACAGGGAGAGCCATAGGAATGCAATAAGTTTAACATGACAATGTGAATGGGAAAGCCATAGGGCTGAAAGGGACACGAAACTAAAAAAAAAACGTTCATGGTTCTGAGAAGGGCTACAGGGCGAGTGAGGGCTGGGAGGATTTCGTGGGTGGAAAGACCACACTCGGAGACACAGAACAAGTCACGAAGGTGAGGAGCAGCTTTCTCCTGGCGGTGAAGTGCAGTGCTGCTGCTGTTGGTCTGTTATGACACTGCAGACGTGTGTGTGTGTAAGGGGGGGTGGGCGAGGTGAAGGGATCTTCTACTGTCTACCATAGCAACTGTTAGAAGCTACACATCTTCAGTTTATAATATTATGGTGTACTGGTATACAACGAATTATGTTCTGAAGCAATTGATTCCGAAATATAATTTAATTCGTGGTGAGGACATTATTATTATTATTATTATTATTATTATTATTATTATTATTATTATTATTATTATTATTATTATTATTATTATTATTATTATTATTATTATTATTATCATTATTATTATTATTATTATTATTATTATTATTATTATTATTATTATTATTATTATTATTATGATTTTATTATAACGATGCGCAGTTTACTACAGGTAGAGGTGCGCTTCGACCGACATTCATTTGCGTCTTCTTCCCCGTCTGTGTCCTTTTTCGTCCTGCTCATTTTGCAGTATATTTTGGGACACTTTGGTTGATACGGAAGCTCTGTAGGTGTCTACGATTCCCTCGAATATATCTTCATGTGTATTGTGTGAACTTTGAACGTTGAAGAGATAAATTGTGTAATGTTTCTGATAAATGTTTGGATATTATTAAGACCTGACTAGCATGGGCTAGTGCTCCTACCGTTGTGCTCCTGCAGTGTTCCTACAGTAGTGTTCCTACAGTAGTGCTCCTCTATTCTTGTATTCCTGAACGTAAACACGGCCTAGACGCTGCACCAACCAGGTCTTGGGACTAGGCTTTAACAGGGGCTAATATGAATAGATTTGTACATATATTACTATATATTTATGGAGGGGGAAAGGTACTCTTGATGGACGTACAGACGAATTACTTTACCGAAGTCGTCCCTTTGCATGGTATTCACCACAGTCTCATCATTACATCAATATTATCGTTTTTAGAGTTGTACTAGCAGGGTTGACCCAGCGATTGCGGGGCGTGACGCGGGTGCCGGAAATGATCCCAGGTGAGGGCAAGACAGCTGGGTTCCTTGAAGCAAGAGTCTTTCACTAGCATCAAGACACCCTCCTCGGAGGGCTGTCACTTTCATTACAAATGGATACAAGTAATGAGATTTCCCTCCCCCTCTCATCCCTCAACGTTTGGCATACATGAGAGGGCTTCATGTATTCCTCCCACTCATTATCCGCGAGTGGGCGTGATGGATGTCCCACGCTGGGATGGGGAAGGTCCTCACCTCCATTCTAGCACCATCAATGATAAACGTTAGGATTTTAACGTTTCGTGTTTTTTCCTCGTTACCAGACGTTAGCGGTTAATGGGGTTTAAAGCCTATCAATTACACGATGGTCATTAAACCTGTATACCACCAGGTTAGCTTAGCTTAAACTAGGCCTATTCAAACGCACATTTAACCACAAATAGGCACATTAGAAAGAAAAACGGCCGTCATACGGTTTTCTACTTATTTCCTTGTTTGCAATGAATAAAAATGCACAATACTGTGACTGGAACAATACCAATTAATGGTCCAAGTCGGACCGAAACGTCGCCATAAGTGTATCGTTTTTATTTATTTTTAATTTCGATTTTCTGAATACGTATAAGCGGCCTCTGAAAAGCCAAGAGGTATTTATTACATTCACATCACAGCTATGGATGAAAGAACCCTAAGTGCTACACTTAGACAATCTCAAATGGATTCGTTTCGATCCTGGGACCTTGGTCATTCCAAATGAGTCACACAAGGTCGACACATATCCAAAAAAGACTTCTTCGCTGTATACACATATGTCTTTTTTATCCTTATTGTCTGTGTTACTTCACCTGTTACTGACATCCAGATTTACGTATCGATAAAGATGTAATTGGCACTTCCAGCTGCTGAGTGATAACTCACGTGAAGATAGAATCAAATAGGACAGAGTAGACCCCTGGAACATCCTCCAGAGGTAGACGCTCCAGGTAGATGTGGGTTAATACTTGGAGTCTACCCGGAGGATGTTCCGGGGGTCAACGCCGCCGCGGCCCGGTCCATGACCAGGCCTCGCATCCAGGCACAGATTTACTTCTGGGTAGCATGAACAGCAGAATGAAGATTTGCCCATAGTTCTGGCTCCACCCAGGAGTCTCTGTTTGAACGGACTTGAGTGAGACGAGTAGCGACTCCAGTATTTCGAAACAAACAGAAAAGAATAAATATAATATAAGGTAAGAGTAAAGTAAGATAAAGATAAAAGAGGAGAAAGCAACAACACTACACAAGATAAGAATAGCTTTATTAAACACTCTTCATACACCAACATAGACACAAAAATGTCTGTTTTGGGTAACGTGGCTGAGTAGCGGAGGTGGACCACGGGGCGGCGGTCATGGTCCAACCCGGGGATACGGGACTGGTCCTTCTGGCTGGAGCGGATGGGCGGTCGAGCGGGCGGGGGTGGTGGGTGGTTGGTTGGGCGTGAGTGGGCGCCTGGACAAGCTTTCTCCAGCAGGTTGTGCGTCATGGTGAGGGTGGCGCCACCTGGGACAGACACAGCTGGTTACTCTCCCGCCCTCCAGCACACCATCTGTCACCACTCTACCTCCATTACTTTTCAAAAAATTAAAATCTTTGAGAAGTTGAGGCTCCGACGGACTTTTTTCTTCGCTATTTCCTCTTTCGTATTCCAGCCAAATCCTAGTGGCGCCATCTTGACTATATACGGTTATGGAAAGATAAACACTGAGTAAGCAGATTCAACTTGGCTTTAGATTTCTCTTGGTTTACTCCTGAAGCTTCTTGATGGCATTGATGCCGCACCTGGTGACATCAATGTCCTCAGTGTTGTGGCATTCCTTCCCTGAAGTCCCTGGCTGGCTTGGTTGCTGGCTTACGAGGGGTGAAATCAAGTCACAGTGAAGGAAAGGTATCTAGCAGGTGTTCGGGCGACTTCAGTGAGTGTCGATCCTGAGACAAAGAATTTATCACAAGAATGATGAAAGGTCTTTGATACTGCGCCTCTTACACGCTACTGAGCCTCTGCATGCCACTGCGCCTCTTGTACGCTACTGCGCAGTTTTTCACGCTACCATGATATTAACACAGGGAGAGCCAGGGGTCTTTGTTACTGCGCTTTTTACACGTTGCTGCTGCGCCTCTTGTACTCTACTGCGCTTCATACACGCTACCATGGTATTGAGCACAGAGACCTCTGGTTGTCAACACTCCCTTGTTTAACCTCCCTTCAACAGTCTTGATGCTGGTGAAGGACTCTTCGTGTTAGAAATTGCTGTTACACTTCCATTTCATTGAACCATTACCTGGGCGCTGTATACCCCTAAGCGTTTACCGCTTCATCGTGATAATAGGAATAATTTGTGAGTACCCAAGCTAGATTAACTTACTGTAGTGAAAATGAAGGCCGTTAACGTCCAGTAACGTGGGAGAAACTAGAATATAGCCTTTACAGACATCCCAACGAAGATATTTTAGATTTTGCTGCCTAAGCTGCTAGCTGTGCATCCCGTATCTATCCATGGACGACAGCCTGAGAATATATGAATATGCAAAAAGGCCTCAGACCTGGGTCCCAAAAGACTTAGCAGAATTACTTCTGGGTTTGTATCTACAGTTGTCTTATCTGTTGCAAGTATGTTTATGTTATTTGCTTAATATGTCTTGTATCTTATTTTCATTGATAAGATAACTTGATATCACATAGATACCTTGACATATCATATAGTTTATTGTATCGTCAATCTTTATATTTATCAATAAGTGGACAGTTAAAGACGTAGTGTCTAAGAAAGTGACTATAAGACTGAAGCAATCTGGAATGACTAATAAACAGAAGATTGTACAGAGTTTACTAAGAGAGAGAGAGAGAGAGAGAGAGAGAGAGAGAGAGAGAGAGAGAGAGAGAGAGAGAGAGAGAGAGAGATTCATACTATATTTGTAATTCTTTATAATCATCGTGCAATGGTTTGTGATCAAACATTCATTCCGAGAAAAAACTCGGTGCGATGAGTCGTCGTAGACGTGTGAGTCAGCAGACGATTCATCAAGTTAGTTTTGCAATGAAGGGCAAAACTAACATCAAACTATTTACTGGGTAACATGGAGACGATATCTGATGAGGAGTTAAAACAGTGCGGTAACGGGGCGGAGGGTGGTGACAGGTGTGATGTTGGTGACAGGTGTGGTGCTGGTGACAGGTGTGGTGCTGGTGACAGGTGTGGTGCTGGTGACAGGTGTAGTGTTGGTCACAGGTGGGGTGGCAGGCTCACAGTTTGAGCATATTATACTTGCATCACTCTTGCTGATCTCCCTCAAATAGCGCTGACAAATACACAGAATTAAGATCGAGTAACCAACTTTTCACCCTTTACCTGCAAAAACAAAAAAAATATGTATAAACACAAAGGCGTGTCGAAGCATGAAACAATGTGACCCTCTGTTTTTCTCTCTCAAAAGGATGTTGACCATCTCTGGTACGCCATGGGCTCCTTAATCAACTGAATGCGTCATCACATGATTGATACTCGCATCAGGACGTATTTTTTCCTGACGAAGAGAATACTTCACTCCGATGAGTTGACGTAGAGACGGCGACGCCATCACCACCTCCGTGACAGGTGATCAACACTGGAGTCAGTTATGAATGGAGGCCAAGAAATGCTTGTGAAGCTCACAAATATGCTGTATACAAAAGCAACTCAACATAATTTTGAGAATTAATGAATGCTGCGGCAATTTGAGGGTCTCGGAGGGAGGGCCCGGGGTCCGCCTGACCATGGTCCCGCCAAACAGTGATATATATGTGGTGTCTCCCATATTGGTCACGGCCTGGCAGGACTCTGCAGGGGCTCCACCAACCCATACCCCACCCTTGGGGACCCCACTGTGGGCTGAGAGTTGCAAATAGAGGGAGTGGAGTTAATCTTCACCGACCCATAACCCACCCCGGGAACGAACCTCCTTGTGGGCAAAGAGTCGCCAGGAAGGAAGTGGTGCTGGGTTCCAACCACCTATTACGCACCCCTCAGCCCCATACGTAAGTTAAAACCCGCCAGGGAGACACACAATTCTAACCCACTTGAAACAGATATGACAATTGTAGATATAATTTCAGATGTACTCCTGTTAACCCTCTTGGGGCCTAGTTCCTAGGTTTTTTGTGTATCCATATGCTCTTTCGCTACCGTCCATAAGATGGATATTGGATGAATAATACACTGGCCGCTTCGACGACAAAATCTAATCTAATCTCACCCCAAGAAACCCTTTTTCAGCTGAGGGGTCAATGGACTGGGCTTACTCATTGCTAACGTCAAGACTCCCACTGTGAAGTGAGGAGAAGCCAAGGAAAAGTGGATGCCTAATTAATGAGATAAATATCCTACTCTTGAGTTCTCCTCCTCCCAGAAATCAAAGACATGAATGACTCTTGCTCTACAAAAGTGTGGGAATTGTACACTGCGTATTTCAAGCACCTCGTCCTACTTACCCACAATACCTATCTCTATTTTGCAGCCGAAGAGGCACCCCATACCCATCCTGTGGACAGAAGCGTACGAACATATGGATATACAAAAGGCCTGGGATCTAGGCCCAAAAGGGTAAGTAGAGGGACATCTAGATATACATAGTTAGAATTTATTTTTCACTTTTTAAAAAGAAAAATACAGGTAGGATATTTGCTTTAAATGTCAATTAACTTATTTTTATTAGTAAGAGACTTTGACATATTGCACAGGATGTGGACAGTCATCATTAGGCTGACCACATATTTTGCATTTAGTATTATCATCGTCTGTGTATATGTTAAACTACCAGAAGTACTTGTAACTAAGCCTAAGCCTGACTAGTGCAACATCAGTCAGTCTGTTTACACTGCAAGTTGCTCCATAAAAGTGCTTATCTGTATTTATTATTAAAATGAGCATTAGATCTTAGACATTTAACTGTATTCCTATGACATTCAGATTCCTTATTTCCTTCTCCTCTAGTATTATTTCTAACGTTTGACACCTACCAAGTTTTTAATCGGCTTCTTCCCTCAAAGTACTTTCTTTGGATAATATACCAGCTTAATCATATACGAGTAATTTTGTAGTGAAATATGTAAAAATTACACATTAATCTTCCTTCTTATTTTGTTTATTTATATACCGTCTTCTCCAATTAGCATTCAGTGATGACACAAGATAATGATCACAAGTCAGGCTCGGTGTCGTAAGTTAATTTTGGTGCCATTAAGATGGCAGACAATTCGGTTTGCAGTGTTGACGCCCAGTTGTTAATTCTTATACCTAACTCAACATGGTGGTTATAATTCTTATTGAGGGAGGCGGTAACAAGAGCAGCCCTGCCAGTGGACTCTTGTTTAGAGCCGTCAGTGTATATAATTTTTAATGTCTTTTACTAACAGTTGAGAGAGAAATTTCTTCGTGTAATTAATCTAAGGAAGAAATTATTAACGATGAACTTCTTGGGAGGGTCTTTAATATATGAAATGTTTATTGAACAGTTTCTATAGAGAGGTGAGGCTCATGTCAACATCCATGCAATTTATAAAGGCCATTTAGATTTGTGTTTATCTCCTTCTAGGCCTTTAACAATATTTGTGGTGAAAATGTCTGGTTCATTACTAAACATTTTTACATCAATTACAGTGTTTAGCTCAATTGTCCTATCACTGGTATCAGGAATACCAAGCTCTTTCTTCTTATGTACCTTGGTAGTTTCAAGACAGCCAAAAAATAATTCTTAGGGTATCGTTTTGCATTAGCTCCAATGGCCGTAAAAATTATTATTTATTGACTCCACAGATGATGGGGCAATGTAATTAAGAGATGCATGGTAGCCTGAAACCCTGGAGGATACCATACCCATCTCTAGTAAGCAGTGACTTGTCCAGAAGATCAGTCTCTCAATCTCCCATGGCCTTCCCTAGGGTGATATCCTACACTATATCATTTTACCCCTGTGTGAAAAAAATAAACAACTGCTGATATTATTAAATAATAATGTTATCAATTCTAATTTTGCGAGCTTTCCATTCTAGTCTGTCACCTCAGTCTGTCCCCATCCATGCGCTTCAACCTACAATCACAATCACTTATCAATACGTTGATGTACAATACTGATACGTACACGGGAAAGACATGTGCGACTGTTAGATAGCTTTATTCCGAAACGTTTCGCTTACACAGTAGGCTTCTTCAGTCGAATATAGAGGTGTTAAGTAAAAGGACACAAATGCAACTAATGTGACATTTTATTGTGGCAACGTTTCGCTCTCCAGGAGCTTTCTCAAGCCGTACGGCTTGAGAAAGCTCCTGGAGAGCGAAACGTTGCCACAATAAAATGTCACATTAGTTGCATTTGTGTCCTTTTACTTAACATATTGTCGGTAATTCTACCAATATTATTAGAATATAGAGGTGACTAATATGAAGACAGCAGTGGAGAGGTAAAGATGAAGTGATCAGTCCATCAATCATCAAGACTATGAAGCTGATCAGTGCCAGGCTGGGGGACTGATCACCTCAAGACTAATGTTACGATCATATCGTCTTCACCTCTCCGTCGCTTCTACTGTCTACAGGATGCTCACCTCTCTATTCGACTGGAGAAGCCTACTGTGTAGGCGAAACGTTTCTGAATAGAAGGTTAGGTTAGGTAAGGTTCGTCAGGAAACAGGACAAGTGTTTCCTGACGCGGGTCTTAGTTATATGATGACCCGCCGTTGGAGCATTACGTCATCTGACCGAGGCCTTCCGCTGGCTTACCGGTCCACCCCTTTAAAAATTGTGGTCATAATTATAACCATTGTTCTGTATAGAAAATGATTAACTGCTACACATGTGTCTTACTCATCAACAATCACTTTCGTTCCCTAATCATCATTGTTATTGCCGCCTCACTCACCTTCATCCCTCACGATTTCTCCCCATTCACATTTTCTGTTACCTGAGTCACTTTCACTCCTTACAGTGTCTCTCCACCAGTGATGTCTTCCTTTATCTGTGGTAAAGAGGAACCAGATGATGCAATAAGAGACAGTTAGAGGCGACGCAGCAGCGAGAGAAGAAACAACAAGAGAATATAACAGAAGGAAACAAGTGAATCAACATCTGGTGATGATGTAATTGATTCGTCAGGATAAATCAACAGCCATGATATAGTAGGCCTCATCATATTCATCAGATGATGAGTTCTCAATGGCTCATCAAGAGCGTCTTGAAGACTCTGTCAGCGTCTTATGATTCTGTATCCCGGATGGTATAAGATAACTCATGATTTTTTTTTTTCGGTGGTTTGAATTCATATATAATTTCTTCTGTTTTTATTCGACGAAAAAATATACATTTAAATATTTGTTTTTCAAGCCCAGGCACTGGTAAATTTTGATCAAAAAACTGCGTGGAAAACTTGACCTTTTTTGCTACTACTGCGTGCGTGGCAGTGTGAATCTTATGTTAATCATATATGCATAAATAAATATGTATGTATGCGTAAGTAAATATGTATATATGCATTAGTAAATATGTATATATGCATAAGTAAATATGCATATATATGCAGCACGTGCATACCTTATTACACATACCTGAAACTTCTGATTAAATTGAACCTTGCCAGGAATATTAATTCTTTCAAGAGGAATGTTGCACCTGTGCTGCCACCTGTGCTGCCTGCTGCCATCTACAGCCACCTGTGCCGCCTGCTGCCTGTTACCGCCTGTGTTGTTTGTTATCACCTGTGCCATGTAGCTGTACTCGACTCTCGGAGCCACAAGCCTTGAAAGACAGACAAGGCTGAGACTCCCATCAGCATGAAGGAGCGATGACATCTCCTCCTCCTCCTCCTTCTCTTCCTCTTCCTCCACCACAACCACCACCTCCTCTTCTTCTTCTTTATATGTGGTAAGATGACACTCCATCTGTGGTGAGACAGGTGTGAGAGCGTGAGCTGTGGTAATTCCCTGGGGTCCCACCAGTCTCTAACCACAGGTGTGACAGGCAACCCCTGGGAATGCTACCACAACCTCGTCCCCCTGACCACAGGCGGGTCAGGGCATCTTCAGGGTGCCACCACCACAACCTTGTTCCCTGACCACAGCTAATCCATTGATGCCACCCTACCCAACCTTAAACTCCCTGCTCTTAGTTTAGTGTGTGTGCATGCGTGAGAGAGAGAGAGAGAGAGAGAGAGAGAGAGAGAGAGAGAGAGGGGTTGTACTGTTTTATTTACTGTGAAATCAGTTATGGAGGTTGAATCTACCCTCATATTTTGAAGCTAATTATTTATATACTAAACATACACTGAAGAGGGCCCTTCTAACATCCGTCTTACAAACTTGTGTTGAGCTTCACAAAGTGTCCGTTGATGCTGGTCTCTCTTAGAATCACGTCTTGTTTACCTTTCTCTCTTCTCTAGTGTCATGAAACTCAACTTAGAATTTCATCTTTTTTTTTTTTCATACTACATCGGCCATCTCCCACCATCATTCACCCAATAGCTGGCTTTCTAGAAGTCTTTCCAGATGTCTTCCCAAACAGTTCGGACGACCTTCCGAACAGCAGTATCGTCACCTCTTGTTCAGAGTGCAGGCACTGTGCCACACCGATGTAACACACCGATGTAACATGCTTACACGAGCCTGCTAAAGGCTAGATCCTCTTCTACTTAGAACCTCCTTCACCTCTTCCTTCAAACCTTTCCTTGGATCACAACTCTCTCTTCTTCCCGCTACTGCGGGTTTATACAACTTTGTTATCCTATTCTGCTCCAGCCTTTCTAAAGGATCTCAACACCTCAGCATCTCTTACCTTCACCCCTTGAGTTATACCTGTTGTTGCCCCCACAGCGTCCTCTATTTTTTGTGCTCCTATCGAAGAAACGTGGCCAGGAGCTATGCCTCGAACCCTGCAACCACAAATAGGTGAGTACACCAAACACACTGCACTCGAATATGACATCTGCAATGCCTCCAGCCTCCTCATCACTGCCACGTTTTAAGACCTTAACTCATAACACCCATATAAAAGTGTTGGTAGCCTTATACTCTGCTACATTACCATTTTTTCTCCACAAAGAAACTTATTTATTTCCACAGGCGCCTGAACACACCGCCTACCTTTCCCATCCTCCCCTCCCTTTCGTTTTTCATAGACCCATCTGCCTACACGTCCACTCTCAAACATTTAAATACACTAACTTCCTTCATATTCCCTCTCTCCTCTCTTTATTATCTAATTTTTTTTTTGCTGAGCTTTCTTATGTTCACTTTCAATTTTCTTCTTATGCACGCCCTCTCTAACTCCTCCACCAACTTCGGCAACTTCTCTTCAGAATCTGACAAAAAAAGTGTGTCATCAGCAAAGAGTAACTGTTACACTTCCCCAATTCACCGTAGCTTCTGAAATTTAGGACCGATCTAGTCTGGTAGTGACGATTCTTGTGTAAAGGAAACCAAGCACTCAAGACTCTCTCTGAACCAGGTATGGCTTGATACCATTCTGTAGGTCATTTTAGGCTATTCCCGTTGCACATTAATAATAATAATAATAATAATAACATCAACAATAATAATAATAATAATAATAATAATAGCAATAATAACAATAACAATAATAATAATAATAATAATAATAATAATAATAATAATAATAATAATATAATAATAATAATTATAATAATAATAATAATAATAATAATAATAATAATAATAATAATAATAATAATAATAATAATAATAACAATAATTAATAGAAATAATAATAATAAAAATAATAATAATTATTATTATTAACAGAGAAACACTAAACTCGTCAGGGCCACACAGTACCTGCGTTTCCTTCAACTGGGTCTAAGATTATGATGTGTCACCTTGGTCAGACCGTCCATCTTCTGCCCCAACCACCCTCTGAGTGTGGAGTGACCGCTGCCCATCCCCCGTGACCCGTCTCCCACGCCGTGCTCACTGCCCCGCCCCATCCATCGTGGCTCCCAGGGGGTCAACATATCCCTCAGGGCGGCACCCTGGGACCACCTCCCTGGCGAATAGAAACATATGGACAAATTTACTTACGTCTCTGTTCCTCTGTCAGTGAAAATAAGTTCATGTGTGTTAGCCCACTGTTGTGGGTCTCTTCGTGGATAAATTTGTTAGAAAACTCCAATCCTGATGGAAAGTCATGTGTAATAAACTCCAGTACCTGCTGGAATATCAATCATGTGTAAGAAACTCCAGTACCTGCTGGAATATCAATCATGTGTAAGAAACTCCAGTACCTGCTGGAATATCAATCATGTGTAAGAAACTCCAGTACCTGCTGGAATTCAATCATGGCTCCAGTCGGGAAATAATCATGGACTCCATATGCTAATATCAATTAGTGTAAGAAACTCCAGTACCTGCTGGAATATCAATCATGGTAAGAAACTCCAGCCTAATCAATCAGTAAGAACTCGACTCGGAATGTCATATCCTGGTCAGGGAAATTAACTACAGCACGTCTCATTGTTTATTAATGGTAAGTGATTGAACACCTTCAATCAAGGCCAAGGGACTGAACACCTTCAATCAAGGCCAAGGGACTGAACACCTTCAATCAAGGCCAAGGGACTGAACACCTTCAATCAAGGCCAGGGACTGAACACCTTCAATCAAGGCCAAGGACTGAACACCTTCAATCAAGGCCAAGGGACTGAACACCTTCAATCAAGGCCAAGGGACTGAACACCTTCAATCAAGGCCAAGGGACTGAACACCTTCAATCAAGGCCAAGGGACTGAACACCTTCAATCAAGGCCAAGGGACTGAACACCTTCAATCAAGGCCAAGGGACTGAACACCTTCAATCAAGGCCAAAGGACTGAACACCTTCAATCAAGGCCAAGGGACTGAACACCTTCAATCAAGGCCAAGGACTGAACACCTTCAATCAAGGCCAAGGGACTGAACACCTTCAATCAAGGCCAAGGGACTGAACACCTTCAATCAAGGCCAAGGGACTGAACACCTTCAATCAAGGCCAAAGGACTGAACACCTTCAATCAAGGCCAAGGGACTGAACACCTTCAATCAAGGCCAAAGGACTGAACACCTTCAATCAAGGCCAAGGGACTGAACACCTTCAATCAAGGCCAAGGGACTGAACACCTTCAATCAAGGCCAAGGGACTGAACACCTTCAATCAAGGCCAAGGGACTGAACACCTTCAATCAAGGCCAAGGGACTGAACACCTTCAATCAAGGCCAAGGGACTGAACACCTTCAATCAAGGCCAAGGGACTGAACACCTTCAATCAAGGCCAAGGGACTGAACACCTTCAATCAAGGCCAAGGGACTGAACACCTTCAATCAAGGCCAAGGGACTGAACACCTTCAATCAAGGCCAAGGGACTGATCACCACATCTTTCACTGTCTCGATATATTTATATTACCTAACTGAATATTTCTATTAGAAGACATTTCCAAATAAAGACAACCAGATGTTGCCCACGTCTTTAATTCCTCATCTTGTCGGTCCTGTAGACCATGATTTACAATGATACATTATATATATTGGATCGAAAAAGCCACTAGCTGACGAAATGTCTCCACAGTAAATATACCCAGGAGTCCCATTCATCAACAAATCGGAAATATACAACATTATTTTAATACGTCTCACAACAACGGCTTCTTTTCAACAGCTACTACGTCTTGATGCCGAAGGAACGTTGATAAAAATAACTGGAGGTAAGTTACCCCCTTGCTCAGATCAAATCTAATTGCCTTTTTTTTTTCCCGGACGCTGTTGTCATTACTACGAGTTATGTCAGTGAAAAAAAATATTCTGTGACCAGTTATTTCTTCAGCTAGCAAGTGATTTTTTTATTTTACACAAATCAGGGAGAGAGATATACATTATAATCTACACCTGGAAGATCCTGGAGGGAATGGTCACTAATCTGCACACAGAAATCACTCCCTACGAAAGCAAAAGACTTGGCAGGCGATGCAACATACCCCCAATGAAAAGTAGGGGCGCCATTAGTACACTAAGAAAAATCACAGTAAGTGTCCGGGGCCCAAGACTGTTCAACAGTCTCCCACCAGCCATAAGGGGAATTAGCAATAGACCCCTGGTTGTCTTCAAGAGGGAGCTGGACAGATACCTAAAGTCAGTACGCGATCAGCCGGGCTGTGCTTCGCACGTTGGACTACGTGCGACCAGCAATAACAGCCTAGTTGATCAGGCCCTGATAAACCGGGAGGCCTGGTCATTAACCGGGGCGCGGGGGCGTTGATCCCTGGAATATCCTCCAGGTAGACTCCAGGTAGGTAGGTAGCCTAAGAGTTGTTATCCTACCTCAGATCATCTCAAAGCCCCGGGTTGTCACCCTCAACAGTCGGCTAACATGCAGGTACCTACTTACTGTTAGGTGAACAGGGGCAACAGGTGTAAGGAAACATGCCCAACGTTTCCACCCGTGTCGGGGATCGAGCCATGGACACTCGGTATGAGGTGAGTGCGCTGCCAACCGAGCCACGGGCACCAGGACTATCTTCGCCCAGGTGGCGAAGACGGAGGAAATTCTCATGGTAAAGAGAGTTTCGCTCAATGTTGAGTTTTACCAAGTCACTGAGGGAAACGTTGTCAGCATAAAGACTTTACAAATTGTGTTCACTTTACCTGCATCCATTGCTATCCGATTGTGAAATGCATGGGTAAGCGCTAAATCCCCAGGGGGTTATACAGCGCGTGGGTGGAATGGGAAGCAGTCAGCGTTGATCCAAGGAAAGAGAGGATAGCTCACATTCCCCTCCCCAGAGGGTCCCTCTGCACTCGCGACCCCAAACAAGCAGATTCACTTTCAATCCACGACAGACAACCTTGACCCTCTAACACTTGGGCTCCATACGACCCCACCAGTTCCCACGCCTGACACCTGCTGACACTAGCTGACACCAGCTGACACCAGTTGACATCGTCTACTACGCGGAGCATCCATTAGACAAACGACCTTGCCACACTAACATCTGGGCTCCGTACGACCACACCTGACACTAGCTGACACCAGCTGACACCAGCTGACCTCATCTCCTACGCGGAGCATCCATTAGACGACCTCCACCCTTGTGTCAAAGAGCATCGGGTGAGTTACTGGGAACCTCTTCAACCCCATAATGGAGGGTGAAGGCGTAATGGTGTTCTTGGTGGCATTGTGATCATGACACCAGTCGAAAGACATTTGTATTCATGGCGTGATTTGTTTATGAATGCGTGAGAGTGAGGGTGTCAGGGGGAGATCACACGGTCGCAGGTGACGGGGTGAGGCTGAGTGTCGAAGACCAAGTGGGAAGGATGAAGTGTTGACTTATCAGGAACGAGTACGCGTGTCTAAAAGCCCTTCCTCCCTCACACAACACAACACAACACACGTTTGTTGTAGAGAATGGCTCAGGGAACCGATAAGTTGATGATTGAAAGATTTGTGCAAGACTTGTGTATCTTTACTGTGGAAGATACACAATTGTGGCACAAGTGTCTTAATTATCAACACACGTATATGCATCATACACACACACACACACACACACACACACACACACACACACATACACGAAAGATACACTGGAAAGAGGTTGTCACTGCTGCCTTCAGATCAATAAATAAGATATTATTTTAACTGATAACATTAAACAATATTTTGTTGTGAGTATAGAAACAACTTTGTTGTGAATGAAGATACAAGACCAACGTCAAGATAATTGCATGTTCGCTGGAATCTGACAAACCATTAGGAGTAATACAATGCTTGGGAATAGAGGGTAATCAGGTTTGTTCCATGGTTAGGGTGGATAGTTCCAATTATTTGGATCAAGGAGCCATTACAAGCATTAAGACACATCCCTCCCCACCCTTGAAGGGATGCCAGACAATGCTGTTGATCTCATTAGCATACTTGTCAGTATACTCGTGTAATACTTGTCAGTATACTCGTATAATACTTGTCAGTATACTCGTCTAATACCATTGACATGCAATGGTTCCAATCTAAGATTACAAGAAGTTTTATTTATTTTTGCTTCTACGTTCTTATTCAGCTGCAAGATAAAAATATAAACAACTAAGGTGAGCTTTACCGTCTTACAGCCGAGGGAAAAATGTCAGGGGATAATGACAGGGAAGGCAGCTGGTGGAAGTGTAATGAGAGAGAAGCCAGCACAGGTGATGGCTCAGTGATGCTCGCCCACCTGGGTGCTGAAACACCCCCTGCCAGCCACAACCCCGTCACCTGCGTCTCACCCCCCAGGAGAGGTCACCTGAGGCACGTGGGGCACACGCGACTCACCCGCGGGGCACTCTGGTATCCCGGGGCATCTTGTGACCTCTGCGGCTGCTGGCGTCATGCCCCGGCGCCCCGCCTGACCCCACCTTCATCTGGGGACGCCCCAGTGCCCCACTCATCCTTACCTTGCGCATCTTCCATTACGTCCTGGCGGGTTAACCCTCCAGCATCTGGGAGAGATGATACAATCCCTAGCAGCATCCAGAGTGTGCAGTATCTGACATTCACGTTCATCTTCTTTCTCTCTCTCTCAACGGTGACAACAGTCACCGTTGAGTGTAAGAACCACATCAAATCATGACTTCATAAAGCTCTGAATGGATCGCAATATCGCCTCGATAGAAGCTTCCTCTATAAAGTGTCTTTTTTTTCACTGTTTACAACAGAGCGCAATTTGGATCCTGAGAGACACGTTGTTAAATAGTTTGCTAACATTTGACATGTCAGATTTTCGTAGCAAACTCCTTTCCTTCACCTGTTGCTGGGGTGATGTTAAATCTCTGCAGATTTGTCTGTTCCATCTTGTTCTCTAGCATCACCCTTTCTACCCCCCTTGTTAAATATCTCCTTGAGAATCTAGTTTTGTCCACACAAAATTGTCTTCTTTAATACTTTTTGTGCTGTCCGGCCAGAGACTCTAGTTTATTGTGCTTCACATTGTTGCATCATCATTATGATACTACAGTCATTACAGTCTCATCATATTGTTGAGGTAACCATCTGCGCAATGCAATATGTAAATACTATTTCAAACATTCCAAATCTCTCGTCATTACTATTATAAACGTTGGTCATTTCTTAGGTAATAATTTCATCCTGTAAGAGCTGACTCGTCTAGTAGCTAGATGATGCCAAGTGTGGAGACAGTCTCAAGTTTTAAGATTTCTTATCAGTGATGATGAAGTTATTTGGCATTTAACGTAGAGAATGTGTGGATGTGTCTCTGAATGGCTGGATCTTTGAGACCTATTGTATCTTAATGTTCACACACTTTACATTTTAGGTGAATGACATTTCCGCATAAACAGTACTGTCAAAAATACTTATTTTCCGTAGACATGTTTTATTTGACACATTTTATTGTGATGAACACTGGATCTGCTAGTTACTATTTTCATTGTTCTACTTTCTTTATATTCGTCTGCTAGTTATTATTTTAAACATTTCTTTGAGAAAAGAAAACTTTCAGTTCGACAACTTCTTTATTAATGGTAGTTTAGGCAAGTCCTGGACCTCATCATGCTTCCTGAGGCCTATGTGTGAAGGGATCTATCAAATTTAAATTACTCCATTTGTCAATAATTTCTTCGTATCTGTGTCTAACTTCAAACACTCTCATGTTACAATCAGATCTCGGACTATTTAGAGCAAGTAACATGGATATTGAATTAGAGAAAAGTCATCTGTTTGTATTTGCAGATTCTACAGTAGGTGTGGCAAGCAGTTCAGCTTGTAAGGTGGAGCCTCTGTCATCAATTCTATAACTTCTCCCTTCGAAGTCTCATCATTAAGCCATTCTATATAGACATTCCTGGTTGAATGTTTTGAAGATAATTTAAGGCATATACATTCATGTATTCGTTCATTGTAGACTCACACTTTTAATGAAGTGCCGTGCCATCATCACCATTAATCACGATTTTAGATTTTCTATTCATGTCCTCAAGCAGTACTTTATATGCCAATATAAACAATGTGTATAATTGCTGCATGTACCTGTATAAATCTTTGTCGCAACTTTCACAGAGGCGTGTCTTATATTCCTTTATCTTACACGTATTTTTTTTATAACTTTTGCATCTCTAATTACTTTAATACACTGATATAATTGCTTTAATAAACTGATATTAGAAGATTGTTTTTGCACTTCATGAAAGAGAAGTTCTAGCAAACGTTTGAATGTCATGTCATTGTTCTTCGAGATGAGGTCTTGGACTAGCACATGTCAGCCGCTTCAGGAGTGGAGGCTGGCACCGGATACACCAAGAGATGTATGTCTCTTGGCGTGTAAACACTGAGAGTTGACTTTAATCCCTATTTTAGGGAATAAAGTATTCTTGACTGGTGGTGAATAGGTGACACACATCATTAATAACCGTTCTGATTAGTCGATTAACCAGTCGAGAGGCAGAGCACTGTTTACTAATCAACTCCTTCATGGGACTGGAGTCACTGTCGCATCCTAACTTGTCAGAGATGGGCGGACGGGGAATTGAGCCTTCACTACTTCTTACACTGAACGATCCACCTGGATTCAGTTCCTTATGCTTCACCAATACAGTTCGTCCTGTTGTTCCGTTTTACTGGGATATTCACTTGGGAAGTGATCTTCAGGCGTCTGTGAACACAGGCAAGCCTGGTGTTGCCCTTCAAGGGGATGCCTTGTTGCTGGTGAAGGGCTCTTGATCAAAGGCATTTGAAACTACTCACCCATTCCTCGAATCAAGCCAGATGGGCGTAGAGTGAATAATAAAATTCTCAAACATGTTGTGGACAAAAAAAAAACGGAGAAGAAAAACATATAAGTCACTGGAGGAATTATATTTTTTTGCCTCTCCTTGAATGCCCGTGAGTGTTTATCGTCTTTGTTAAGTCGTGTTTACCTCTTAGGCAACGCTTGCGCCATCCCGGTGGCCTCCTCCACTCCTTCGTGCCTTCCCTGACACAAGGTGACTCAGGGTACGACCTCCGACCTCCATGTACTGCACCTCCACCCTATTGACCTCAGCAGCGTGATACAATAACAGCACCGCCCTGCCTCTTACTCTCTCTCTCTCTCTCTCTCTCTCTCTCTCTCTCTCTCTCTCTCTCTCTCTCTCTCTCTCTCTCCTCTCTCTCTCTCCACTCTGTCTCGCTGTGGTGTCTTTCACTTCACCTATTCTCACTGCGGCGGAGGTGTCTCTCTCACTTTCCCCCCTCCCTTTCTCACTTAAATGCTTCTCTATTTCTCCTCCCTGTTTCACTGTTGTGTCCCTCTCTACTCTGCCTCTTACTGACTCTCTCCTCCTTGCATCTCTCCTCTTTCCATCTTATTGCTAAGAGACAACAGACTAGGAAAAGTAGTAATATCGGCAGCAGGAGAAAGTGAACACTCCCTTCCACACCTGCCAGCAGATGAGAAAAGGTCCACAGCCACCAGTAGATGGGAGCACAGTTCCACACCAGCCAGCAGATGGGAGCACTTCCTCAGACACTCTTGGTTTCCTTCAACACCACTGAGCTTCTTCTGGTCTCTGTCTTACACGTCTCCCGTAATTTATCCCACAGCTTGATTTTCATAGCCGCAAATCTTCCACCCTCGCCTTGTTTATGCTGCCTGGCTAACCTGGCCGAGGCAGATAAGAATCGCCCACCTTGCTCCACGGTTTATGGAGGAGAACATGATCCAGAGAACGTTCTGCTGGACGGCCCTGGCTAGCTACGAAATGAGAACATTCTCCAGGCCATGACTGGCTACGAGATCAGGACATTCTCCCGGGCGGCCATGGCTGGCTACGAGGAAACCAAGAGAACATTCTCAGGACGGATTTGGAGGAGACCAGAAGTTATTCTACAGTACTGGCCTAGGAGGAGATTAGAGATCATTCTCCAGGACGGGCCTTGGAAGAGACAAGAGACCATTCTCCAAAATGAGCCTAAGAGGAGACCAGAGATCATTCTCCAGGATGGACCTAGGAGGAAACCAAGAAAACATTCTCCAGGACAAACCTTGGAAGAGACCAGAAATCATTCTCCAGGCAGGGCCTAGCTAGTTAGGAGGAGACTTAGAGAATTGACCTAGCCGGCTACGAGAAAAACAGAAGAGCACTCTTCTACCTAGCTGGCTACGAGGAGACCTGGAGAGATGACAGGAGCTTGAATCAAGATTATATTCATGGACAGTCGCTGAACTCGTAAGAGTTAAACAGCGCCTGGAGAAATGAAGGCAATCAGCCTTGTTTCCGGGAAGAGGAAGGGGAATCCCAAGTTCTTAGATTAAAAGCCCTTCATAAGAATCAAGGTACCCCAGTCCCTTGAAGGGATAAAGGCTCCTTTTCGCTATTTGTGAGCTCAAGGTCAGTCATTTTGTGGAAAACGATGCAGTTAATCGGTAATGAAGGTCACACAAGGTCAACCTGAGATACTGGATCGATGAAAGTCATATTGCCTTCAGAGTCATGAAGTCTGTTTATCAGGAGCCAATTTAGATTACGAGAGCCAAACCTGTCTGTGAAACCGGACCACTAAGTCTTTATAACCGGACCGCTAGAAGTAAATTTAGAACCGTAAAACCAATTCTTTAGAACAGGATCACTTAGAATGTCTGCAAAGCTGTACTGCAAGAATAATAAGAATGGAGGCACACTGCAGCAGGCCTACTGGCTCCCCATACAAGGAAGGTTCTTCTCAAAACCATAATTTTCCATAAGCTGTCTATTTCAGTGGTGCCAGAGTAGGACATTAACGCAATAATGTCTAAGGCCACGGGCGATAGTGAGGCAGATGATGGCTGCGGGCACTGCAACAGGGACTTGCGGCACTACAGCGGACCACGGCATCAACGACTTGCGGCGCTACAGCGGACTATGGCAACAATAACCGCTAACTCATCCGTGCTCCGCTCACAGTCAGCACAAAAATGAGGAACAAAGAATCTACTTAAAAATTATACTCGACAAGTTCTGAGGCTCTGCTTTACCGTTCTCAGTCTAAACACAAGAAACTAGTTGCTAGAACTGCAAAAAATATAAGTTCTAAATCTTCTAACCTTTAATACCCACAATTTAAAGCTTTAAGAAGCAGGTTAATAGGCACTGAACAAGCATTTCTTCTTCTTCTTCTTTTTCTTCTTCTTTTTCTTCTTCTTCTTCTTCTTCTTCTTCTTCTTCTTCTTCTTCTTCTTCTTCTTCTTCTTCTTCTTCTTCTTCTTCTTCTTCTTCTTCTTCTTCTTCTTCTTCTTCTTCTTCTCTCTTCTTCTTCTTTTTTTTCTTCTTCTTTTTTTTTTTTTTTTTTATTATTATTATTATTATTATTATTATTATTATTATTATTATTATTATTATTATTGTTGTTGTTGTTTTCGTCATGAAGAAGAGCTAAGCCCGTAGGATGATACTGTCAGTTACTTTAGACGAAGCACAAAGCTGATAGTGGCATTTTATTCTGAAGGCCTTTTGTCCGCCAGGGATTTTATCAATTCGTGAACTGACGAAGTCCCTGGTGGGCGAAATGTCTTCACAATAAAACGCCATTTAACCCGCAGTGCGTGTCTTTCTTACAAGCCCCTTAGGGGTCACACAGCGCCTCATGCAAGCATTTAAGAAGACACGTGTGAAAATTTGATGCTGAAACGAGTGGAATAAGACGACCTGAAACTGGAAAAGGACCTGAACCAACTACATGATTAATCCAACAGCAAATTCCTGGTGTTCATCTCTTACAGTTAAGTTAAATAATTGTTTCACGCCACAGAAGCTTCACTCTCGTAAACCAACACAAAATGCTAATCAAAACGATCGAGAAAAATGGATTTTGTAACTGAGAAGAACAACAACAAGAATATAATATTAGAATTTTTTTTCCAATCTTTTGTAGTAAAGATGTGTGTTAAGATGTGTGTATTAAGATGTGTGTATTAAGATGTGTGTATCAAGATGTGTGTATTAAGATGTGTGCATCAAGATGTGTGTATTAAGATGTGTATTAAGAAGTGAGTGTACACTGAGTGTATATTACAGTAAGAAGTGAGTGCGCATGTTTGAGAAGTGGAGTTTTGAGACTCTCTGACCGCGGATTCGAACCCCACCCTTGGTATGGTTTGGTAAGTTTGAGAGTGAGTTGAGAGAGTGCAGAAAGGAGCTTCAGAGATTTGAGAGGCGATGAGAGGGAAGAGCTGAGATTAGAAAAGTGAGGAGAGGGGAGAACTGAGATTTGATGTGTGAAAGGAGAAGAGAAGCAAGGGCTGAGGATGACAAACTTGAGGATGGAGAACTGAGAAGACGAAGACCAAAACAATCACCATCGAAGACTGACTTCGGATCGCTGCGAGCATAGAAGAGCCCTCGAAACCAGTCACAGGCATGTAACAGGTATGTACGGGAGAGCTAGCCTCCCTCATCCCCATTATAATTGAATTCATGGAGAGGCCTTTCACCTGCAGGAGTCATACAGAGCTTGGAAAATGGGAGGCAATCAGGTTTGAACTAAGGGAGGGGGGAAGGCAGCTCCATTTAACTGGATCAAGAGCATTTCACCAGCATTAAGGCACCATTCCATTGAGGGACGAACGCATTTAAGGATGTTAAAACCTAAACAATGCCTAAGCTGGAGAAGCGGCCTCACCGCGCTTGGCTGACGGACCGTTGCGAACTGATGTAGTTAGTAACTTGTGGGACCAGCGGCTGACACCTTCTGTACCTCCTCCTGCCACTCCAGGAAGTGCCTCCTTCTCCACCAGCTGCTGCCTCCTTCTCCACCAAACACTGCCTCCTCCTTCTCCACTAGCTGCTGCCTCCTCCACCAAACACTGCCTCCTCCTTCTCCTCCAAAAGGCATTGCCTCCTACTCTGGCTCTTCCTTTATAAGGTCTTGCCTCGTCTCTCTCGCCATGAAATACTCCTTATCTTCCTGCTCTTCCTCCTCCTTCACCAGGAACTGTTCTCTATCCCTGCTCTGTTTTTCTCCACTTCCCACACCAGGAACTATCTCGTCCTGGTTCTCGACCAAGAGCTGTATAACCATTTCGGGTGTTAACGCGTCTCTTAATTTGATACCAGAATTAAGAGACGTGAGTGAAGAGCAAAGTGAAAGTATTCATCAGGCCATTCAGACCAGGGAGAACAGGTATCAGGGAAGACAGGATGAAGCCATGATGGGTGGCCACATCTGGGGTCCGAGACGAGAGGGACACACAGATCATAAGAGAAAATAATTCATATATCAATTTTTAACAGGAATAGTAATTTGTGATGTGAGTGATGATTGTGAGGGGAAAAAAGGAATTAGTTCCATTTATAGAGTCAGCACATCAAGAAACATAAAGAATGATTAAAAGAAATAAGATGAACTCAACTTTCGCTACAATTTGCTACCTAGTGTTATTTGTGTAAATCCGAGTTATTTACCGGCCAGACTTCCTGGCGGTTCCAGCTCCACGTCGGTCCACCTTCGTCAGTCATGATCACTTTCCCGGTGGACGCATAATAACAAATGATAACCCTGCTAGTTACGGCAAACGACCCATAAGTAATAGGCAGAGAGAATTGTTATCGTGTAAGTCACTGGTGTAACAAGCTGTGAGACGGTTAGCCTGCCGCATGCTGCCGGAACTCTATGATTTACATCAAAATAAGAGTTTTTGAGTTCTTTGCTTGTTTATGTACGGTTAATGGTGGTGATTCTAGCTGGGGTGGTGGTGGTGTCTAAGGAATGGTCAGACTTCCACCGTCCCAAATCTTAACGTAATATTCAATTAGAGCAGCGACTCCCACTACAGTTTTTTGCTAAGGAACAACGAGAACATCATATCTATTTGACCCGGCTGTTGGAAGATTGTAGTGGGTATTAAATGTGTCATCGAAGGTGTCGAATGAGCATTAGGGGGTCACCTGACACAAGTGGCTCTCTTAGTGCTGTGTCACACAGGTGTCTCTCTTAGTGCTGTGTCACACAGGTGACTCTCTTAGTGCTGTGTCACACAGGTGTCTCTTAATGCTGTGTCACACAGGTGGCTCTCTTAGTGCTGTGTCACACAGGTGGCTCTCTTAGTGCTGTGTCACACAGGTGGCTCCCTTAGTGCTGTGTCACACAGGTGGCTCCCTTAGTGCTGTGTCACACAGGTGACTCTCTTAGTGCTGTGTCACACAGGTGACTCTCTTAGTGCTGTGTCACACAGGTGGCTCTCTTAGTGCTGTGTCACACAGGTGGCTCTCTTAGTGCTGTGTCACACAGGTGGCTCTCTTAGTGCTGTGTCACACAGATGGCTCTCTTAGTGCTGTGTCACACAGGTGGCTCCCTTAGTGCTGTGTCACATAGGTGCCACATTGGTGACACCCTCGATGCTGTGCAGTCACCAAGACTATACAAGCTGTTCTTGCACCACTTTCAGTTGCTACTACCACCACGTATTGGTACTAACACCACCAGGTACTGTTACCACTACTACCACCAGGTACTGGCGCTTCCACCACCAGGTACTGGTGCTTCCACCACCAGGTACTAGTTCTTCCACCACCAGGTACTGGTACCACTACCACCAGGTACTGGCACCACTACCACCAGGTACTGGTACCACTACCCCAGGTACTGGTACCACTACCACCAGGTACTAGTTCTTCCACCACCAGATACTGGTACCACTACCACCAGGTACTGGTACCACTACCACCAGGTACTGGTACCACTACCACAAGGTACTGGTACCACTATCACCAGGTACTGGTACCACTACCCCCAGGTACTGGTACCACTACCACCAGGTACTAGCTCTTCCACCACCAGGTACTGGTACCACTACCACCAGGTACTGGTAGCACTACCACCAGGTACTGGTACCACTACCACCAGGTACTGGTACCACTACCACCAGGTACTGGTACCACTACCACCAGGTACTGGTACCACTACCACCAGGTACTGGTACCACTACCACCAGGTACTTGGACTTCCACCACCAGGTACTAGTTCTTCCACCACCAGGTACTGGTACCACTACCACCAGGTACTGGTACCACTACCCCCAGGTACTGGTACCACTACCAAAAGGTACTGGTACCACTACCACCAGGTACTGGTACCACTACCCCCAGGTACTGGTACCACTACCACCAGGTACTAGTTCTTCCACCACCAGGTACTGGTACCACTACAACCAGGTACTGGTACCACTACCACCAGGTACTGGTACCACTACCACCAGGTACTGGCACCACTACCCCAGGTACTTGTACCACTACCACCAGGTACTAGTTCTTCCATCACCAGGTACTGGTACCACTACCACCAGGTACTGATGCTTCTCTCACGTCATGGAGATGAGCCCGCCTCCCCCTCCATCTCTCCAGCCTCCGTCACACATGACGGCTCACATTATTTCACCTCAGGACTTTCCTTAGAGCTCCAGTAATATACTTCCCTTTCAAGAGTCTCGCGTACATTATACCTGCATTCATCATACCTACCCAACCAATGCCCTCTCCTAATATTAAAAACTAACTCCCTTTCTCATTCCCATTCCTCAAAGCATTGTTTCTCATTTTGGAGATCTTTTCAAGCTCATCCACCTCGTTTCCTATGTGCATTTATGACCGGAATGATCTCCGACTCGTGACCCGAACCTCTTCAAGCACATAAAATGTTTTTGCAACGAGAAGAATATAAGTCGCAGTACCGTGACTGGAAGAATTCATAACTGACCTCACACTTGGTAATAGCTGATGGTATGGGAATACCCACAGGTTGTAGTTGGTAGTGACAGGCAAGCAGTAGCTGGAGACTTAGAGACGACGTTTGGCCTGTACGACAGGGTTCTCAAGTCTGCTGCGCAGGCGAAGCGTTTAAAATAAAGCTTGTTTCTCTCTGCCAAGTGTAGCTTCAGGTCACATCTTATGTAGGAAAACTCCAAGCCTGCTGGGATTCATATCCTGTAGAAGGAAGCACCAGCGGTGCTCGAACTATATAGAAAAAAGGTATTTATATGATTTTATTACTGATGTAATAAAATCATATAAATCTTTCTTCATCTCCTTTCAGTCTGCTTTATTCTAGGCACATTATTATTATTATTATTATTATTTTATTATTATTAATTATTATTATTATTATTATTATTATTATTATTATTATTATTATTATTATTATTATTATTATTATTATTATTATTATTAATTATTATTATTATTATTATTATTATTATTATTATTATTATTATTAGTATTATTAGTATTATTTTATTATTATTATTATTATTATTATTATTTATTATTATTACTATTATCATTATTTATTTATTTATTATTATTATTATTATTATTATTATTATTATTATTATTATTATTATTATTATTAATTATTATTATTATTATTATTAATTATTATTATTATTATTATTATTATTATTATTTTTATTATTATTATTATTATTATTATTATTAATTATTATTATTATTATTATTAATTATTATTATTATTATTATTATTATTATTATTATTATTATTACATTTATCGTCAAGTGGTAATCCGTAACAACCACACACCACCTGGAGGAATGGTAAGTAATTATATTTGATCCGAGGAAGAGGAGTAACTCCAATTCATCAGATCATAGAGCCCTTCACCAGTATCAAAGTTCCCTTCAGAAGGTCCTATTAACCAGAAATAAATTTCCGCGTATTCTTAAACGTTTCCTTCGGCGTGTTCATACTGAAACCGCTTAAGTTACGCAGGACACAGTGGTGTTATGAACACTCGGTCCTCTTAAACAGCTCCACTCTATCTAGTGTGATTTTGTTTTACAAATGCGATTGAAAAAGTTCAACCAAAGTTCGATTTTGAATGACCTTTTCAATTGCACTTGCAAAATAACCAAATAATTTGCAAAATAACCAATTTTCAAAAATAACCAAACAATTTGCAAAAAGTGACCAAACAATTTGCATAAATATCCAAACAATTTGCAAAAATAACCAAACAATTTGCAAAAATAACCAAAATACCTAAACAACAGCTTAAATAAGAGAGCAGAGTGTACTCAGATACGATTAAGAAATATTCCGTAGCTAACGAAGATGACAGCAGGTCCGGTATGCCACTGAGGCAGAGTAAGGCTTCTATATTTACCTCGATATGTAAGGAAAGGGCAGTGTTATTGTTATGTCCATGGGGAAGCCTAAACTTGTAGAGATGAAACATTGTACAGGTAACAGCAAACAAGGCTGTCGCCAGTGATTTAATGTCTACTTTGCTCCAGTAACACTATCGCATATTCATCTCGTTTATGTGTATATACATTATTCTCGCTTGTGTATATATCTATACATTTTTCTCGCTTGTTCATATATATTAATATCTCTTGTGTAAATGTATCCGTCTTGCTTGTGTGTATATTCATCTCAGTTTTCTATATATTCATCTCGCTTTTTGTATATACATCATTCTATATATATATATATATATATATATATATATATATATATATATATATATATATATAATATATATATATATATATATATATATATATATATATATATATATATATATATATATATATATATATATATATATATATCGCTCATGTATGCTCATCATTTTCGCTTCTGTGTGTAAATATTCATCTGACTTGTGTAAACACATTAATCTTGTATATATTCATCTCGTTTCGGTTGTTTTATAACTAGAGCGCACAAGTCGATACCACGAGGCTACAAGAAACATTCTAACTCTGTTTACTTCCCACGGCTGAAGGAGCAACCAAAACTCTTGGTTATCATGCATTGTTTGAAGATGGTATTTCGAGCTGAGCAGCCGGCAGGGCAGGTCCCCGGGGAAGCACATCAGATCTGCGCGTTTACCTCCATGGCCGGCATTTACTCTGGCTCACCTCGGCTCTCCTGTAATTTATCCGTCTGGTTCTCACTCTCGTAAAACAGCCAGGGAAAAAAAAAGTCTTTTTATTCCACAAACCTGTTTCACATAATTTGGCTGGTTCCTTTCACGTCTTACGGCCCTATCCATCCCGGAGTGTTCCTCTTCAGTTCCTTCCATCCAGGCGGCAGGTATGTGCCGCTTTTGGACTAGTCTTGATGCTAGTGTATTCAGCGGTCCACACCCTCCCTATATTAAAGCTCCACTTACTAGCAGTGCGGACCGTCTCGTTGCCACAATGAGATTACTACAGCACTGGAGGTCTCCCGGCCAGCAAGGTGAAGAATGGCCCGGGTGTTCAGGGGATGCTTGTCATTTCCCACAGAACTGGAGAGCAGTTAAGAGCCCGTTTCTCAGTCGTGGTTTGTGTTTACTCGTTATGCGGACTACCCGCCCGTCTCTCTGGTTAAGGTTGCGAGGCCTTATCTGATCGTGTGTTCTCAGGCGTCACCCTTACCTAAGACGGAAAACCAAATTATCATAGTGTTAGCACTTTCCATCTGCAGTTTAAAAATAAGGTGACAGTGAAGGGGACGAATATAATTTATATATAATTTATACTTCGAAGTATTACGAACATTTATCGTTGTTTGGATGATCCCATTAAGAGACAGGCTCTATATTTAAAGAGCTGTCTCTTTTGATCTTCAGCTAAGAGTCTCCTGCTGAAGAGTCTCTCATATCAAGATTGAAATATTCAACTTAAATTTCTTGTTTCTGCCGTAACGCAGACGACTTGCGATGTCAAAAGTCTGGAGCCGCGGCAAAAAAAAGGTACTTACTGCAACGTAAAACAAACGCAACCAGAACTAACATTTATAAAGTGCCGAGACTGCTCAGATGTACAGCCAGCTCCCGGCTGACCCATGCTTGGCCCTGGCTGCCAACCCCAGATGACCTCCCAACCACACACTTCAACCCAGACCCCACCTGATCCCTACCACCTGGAAACAGAGCGGATACGATAAGAGGTCGCGATCCAAGCTGATCCTAGTTAACCAGTGATAGACCTCAGGGTGGCCTGAGAGCAGCTTCCCCTTTTTTCCACGACCCTGTGTGACCCGTAGTTGACCCGTGGACAGCGAGGATGGAGGGAAAGGAGGGAGTGTGAGGAGAGCGTAGGAGTGGAGATGGAGGGACGGGGGATCAGGTGGAGGGAGTGAAGGAGAGAAGCGAGCAGCCTGTGTGATCCTGGCCTGCACAATCCTCACCACTTTTACTTTCCCAGGCCATAAGTCAGGCGCGGGTCGTCAACAATTAGGTGTGCATGGTATTATCTCGGCCGTCAGGGAGGCGGGCGGTCATGCACGAGCACGCCGGGCACGTCAGGGAGTGGGGGTGAGTTAAGGGCTGAGCTCTGAGCAATGGAGCTGGGGCAGGAGAGCTGAGTGGACGGACAAGGATATAGGAAGTGAGCTGTGGGGGCGGAAGAATATAGGAAGCTGAGTGGACAGAAAAATATAGGAAGCTGAGTAGACAAAAGAATATAGGAAGCTGAGTGGACAGAAGAATATAGGAAGCTGAGGGGACAGAAGAATATAGGAAGCTGAGGGGACAGAAGAATATAGGAAGCTGAGGGGACAGAAGAATATAGGAAGCTGAGGGGACGAACAGTTATCTGGGAAATGAGCAGAAGTGAAGAACAAGGAAATGGGAGATGTCCCCATAGAGCACGAAGAGAATATTGATAATGATGATTTTTTTCAGAGTTATAAGAACATAAGAAAGGAGGAACACTGTAGCAGACCTGTTGGCCCATACTGGGCAGGTTTTTCCAAAAGCCATCCCCCTAACAGAATATTTGCCTAACCTATTTTCAACCCTACCCAGGCAATAAGCCTGGAGACTTATTAATCCAGGATAACCCAAGAACGTCAATAGTATTGTGGCATATTTCCATGGGAGGAATCCTCCCCCTTAGAACGCGACCCACAACACCCTCCTAACCCCTAGCTACTTAATTACTGCTAGGTGAAAACAGGTTACAGATCTAAGGAGACATATTCAGGGAGCGACCTTACATGCTATCACAGTAGGATAACGGCGTTTCTTATTAGAATGAGTTGTAGCAGCCAAGAAGGAAACCGATGTTGAAGGTTCTTTGCTTAAATAAACAAAAACAGTTTATTTCAATGTATTTTACAACACAGGAACAATAAATGAAAGCTTCCTAGGACGTGTAGAATTTCCAGTATAATAGGTTCTGGATCTATGAACTTCGACAAGAGTAACGTGAGTGTACGTACCCGGCTATGTTGCTGGCCATTTCTAGTACAATAGTAACCATCGCATCCTCCTAAGCAAACGTTGATATTTTAGTTGGACTGAAGACTATAGTGACGGTGACAACGATGGTAACGTCAGCATTATACTGACATTTTTTCCTCAATCTTCTTAGGAGTTCTCTGTTTTCTGTTCGCGCAAGATAACGTAATGACACCCATTTCTTTATGCATTTCTTTACGTATGTAAAGAAATGTATGTAAAGAAATACGTATGTAAAGATATTGGCATGTAAAGAAATACGTATGTAAAGATATTAGCATCAGCATATCAAGTAAAAAAAAGTGAATGTTGGTGTTAGAAGAGCAGGTTGCACTTAAAAAACTTATTAAAAGAAAGATGAAAGCACAATCGAGGAACCAGGATAGGGGGATGCTGGAAAAATTGAGAAATATTGCACTGGAGCAGAGATGTGACTGGGTCTGCCCCGGCAGCGTGTAGGCGACCAAATGCGTGAGTGTATCACAACCAGATTTTCATTGTGAGTATCATGTTCAGTGTCACTGTGATGTATGAGGAATAGTTGGCTTACAGGGAAGCCGAGACCACAAGAGCAGATGCAACAGAATGAAAAGCATAAATCTTTGTTGAAGGGATGGAGGATATCGTAGCAATGTGGGAATGTTATTGTGTAGCGTCAATTATCAGAGCCTAAATGCGAAATAAATCAGATTTTTTTGGTTTAATTATCTTAAAGGTAGATTTATGTGGAAAACTTTATTCCTATTGGCTTACATTTAAGGTCGAGAAGATAAGGCAATTAAATTGGCTTTTGCAAACATCGATTTTACATTTTTTTTCCACAAACAATGGTGTTAGCTTTACACCAACATTTGCATTAGTTTCACAAACAATTGCATTAGTTTTGCATACTGGATTTTACACTGTTGGTTTAAAAGAAAACAGAAGGTATTATGTGGGTTTAAATAACTTTCAACCAACTAAACCCTTCTGAGCATCGCATCTCTGGAGCAACGAGAGCTTTCAGAGTTAAGTGAACTTTAAGACATAAAGATGATTAATTAACGCAGAATCCGGTTCAGTGTTGCGTTACTCTTCCCTTCCACTTCTCCCCCGGAGATTTCAATGCGACCGCGAGTAGGACACCACAAAAGTCTGTACCACGTCAGACATACTCTTGTCCAGGACTTCAGGATCTAGTTCAAGCCTGGCAGTAATTCTCTCTGTGTTAGTTTTCCAAAAAAAGTCAAAGTGGGAGTTAATGCGATTAAATATTCCTTAATAAATATAGCCTATTACATGGGTGGGCCACGGATATGTTGAATTAATGATGACCTGGTTGGAATTAAAATACAGTGAAGGGAAGCGTAAAACTCATGATAGATTTATAAGCGCCTATACCTCGAGCCTCTCTTATATATAATTTGTGTGCATACGAGATTGCAATATCAGTTCCAAATCGATTTTTTGTTTCATTTTCTTTTTATCTTGCTGAATCACGATCTGCCCTCATGCGTGAAACTAACAGTAGTTGGAGGTGCCGTGAAGGTAAATAGGGATGATGGAGGCACCCAGGATGGCCATCTCCAGAAGGAAGTCATAGTTTTGCATTCGTGGCAATCTGTAATGTAGAGAATACTAATGAAAATTGTGAGGGTTTATCCTGCTGTGCATGACCCTTGTGGTGCCAGTGAGAATCTTAAGCCCCAGTACTCTATCAAGATCCAAAACTTTAGGTATTAGCTTATGGGGCCGATTATGTATTATTGGCTGTTTTCTGCTGGTGACTGCTGCTTGTGTGTAAATATTGGCTGTCCTCTTGTGCGCAAATGTTGGTCACCTTCTGCTGCTTCGTGAATGCTGGCTGCCCTCTGCTAGTGTGCAAATGTTAGCTGCCTTCTTCTAAAACGTAAATTCCGCTGCCTTCTGTTACTTTATGAATATATTTTGACCTCTGTGGAAATAGGAAACGTGTGTACATTTTAAAACATTTATTAAAGGAAACGTTTCGCCCCAAGTGGCTTCTTCAGTCCTAATACAGAGTAAGCTAAAACAGTTTAATGTATAGTGGAGAGTGCAGGTGACCTGAACGAATTTCAAGACCTCTCACTTATATATTTGTTCAACATATTTTCTTCCATTTGACGCACCTCTCGCCTCACCTCACTTTTGCTCCAGGTCACCTGCACTCTCCACTATACATTAAACTGTTTTAACTTACTCTGTATTAGGACTGAAGAAGCCACTTGGGGCGAAACGTTTCTTTTAATAAATGTCCTGAAATGTACATAAGTGTCCTTTTCTACAGTTTATCGGTATAGCCATGCCATTTACAACCATTCTTCCCTCTGTTTAAGTGTGAATGTTGGGTGTTCTCTGCTAGTGTGTGTGTGTGTGTGTGTGTGTGTGTGTGTGTGTGTGTGTGTTGGCTTCCCTCTGTGTCTGGTTGTTCTATTTTAGCGATGAAAATTGAAAAGGCAACTCCAGCTATGTATTGTCCTGCATTAATTTGAACGGGAAAATAAGAACTTGAGGAAAGATGAAGGAAAATATCATGGTATATATATGACCATAACAAATCTAGTCTAATAAATATAAGTAATAATGTGGATGTTCTCTTCTCTAAGTTGAGGTCATCTTCTGTTTGAAACGTATGCTGACGGCTTTACAAGCTCACAGACGGAGGATCGAGCTTCCAGCACTACTTGGATTAAATAATCCACACAGATTAAGCACTTTATTTAAATATAGTAATATTCCTTGGTCATGAGGAGAGGTGGATCAACACATCAGAGTCTTGGTCGTCAAGACCACCCTAGCTGGCCAGCTTGGCTGAAGACCCACACAACAAACTATATTTGCATCAAAGCTATACAAATATTAGTGCGACGGAAGCCATTGACACGCTCCACAAGACACGAACACCGGAGACTAACTGTCTTAGTTCACCGACCTACTTCTTCCGTCATCACTGGGTCACGAGAGGCCACTCCACTAGAATCTATACCCACAGGAGGCAGGGTCACTCAACTCTAACCTCAAATGTGGGCAGGTGCCTGTTTTCTCTAGGGACAGGGCATGGACCCACCCCGAGGCTCCAAGCTATTAACATTGAAAGACTCCATTAAAAACTAGGCATGACTCCACTAAAGGGCTCGAGGCTACTTACTACGTGTTGTGGATCAAGTATCCGAGGGCTCCAGGCTACTGTTGGTGGCAATTCAGGCTGTCCCTCCTGAGGCAGAACATGTTGCACCTGACACCTTCAGGCTGTTGGTGATTTACCTGTGCTTTAACCCTACCAGCTTTCGAGGGTTCTTCTTCCCCTGTAACCCGAACCGAGGCTAAGCTTTCCTGTTGATCGCCTGGTCAAGCACGCTGTTTGTGCTAGCGACGCTTAGACTGATCCGGCACTTGTGCGAAGAAACTGTCCAGGCTCTTCTGATATCCGCAGGAAGTATTTTGAGGAGTCTTTGGCCACGGAGGTGGGCGGTCATGCAATCCCACCTGTTTCTATTCCATATCTGCCTATTTTGAATCCTTATTTTTCCTTTTGTTTTTCTTTTTGTCTTCGTTTATTAACACGCATAAAAAAAAATTCTCGGAATCCTTCAGTTCTTCTTACCTGAAAGAGTAGGCATTTAACGTCTTAGTATTGTTTTGTCCTCTGGTAAATGTTTACGCCTCTCCTAGTGACAGAACCAGCTCTCTTTTCCAAAATGGCAGTGTCCTGTTCCCAGCAGATTCCTGCATTTTTCTCGGGTATTGGTAATGACATTTTAAATGTTACACTTTTCTCTGGAATACTGTTTACTTTTGCTCCTCTTGTTAGAACCATTTATGACAACTTCTACACTTTACTTGTGTTTCTCTCAGTTTATACTCCGCTTTATAGCTTTCCTTTAGTTCCTTCTTATTGTCTTATCATTTCGATGCTTTTATCTGGTGTTTCTTGGTCTTTTTTCTTCACTTTTGTTTTCCCTATCTCGTGCCTCTTGAAAATGATGTTATTCTAATCTTTCTCTGTCGTTGTGTTTTCCTAAACCTGGTTATTTAGTTTTATTTTCTGTACAATTCTGAATTTGTTTTTCCATTGAATTTCTACGAAACGTAAATTCATTTCTTGGCGAATGCCTGTAAGTAAATCAATTACTTTTGTCCAAACTGGTTTATATTCCAAGCAGCTCCATTTGCAATGACCTTTCCTATCTGTGTGTGTCTGCTCCCATCAGCGCAACACTGAACCGTTCTCAGAGTTTTCCAAAAGTTTTGTCTTATGTGTTGAGTGTTTGACAGTCATATTTCCATCTGCAGTGAAATAGTTCATTCACATATTTTTTTTTTTAATTATTCTCATGAGAGTTTATACTGAAGTGAAAAATTCAACTTTGATTACTAAGTAGTCTTACATGCTAGTTAGTGTTTGCGTAAAATAGTCTCCCAGGTAGTTCGAATGTCATTATGTTTTTCTCTGCAAAATAGCCACTGAGGGGAAAAAATAGTGAATTTCCAGGCGTTTTCGTGATTTCTCACATTATCAAAGAAGAGTTCCTTGATAATGTGAGAAATTACGAAAGTGTTTGGAATTTCACCTGTTAACTGTGATCTTATTGCATGTTTTTCTATGCTCATTAATGTGTCATCGTCCGACTTTTATACTTTTTCGTCCCTACTTTCTAATGGTTGACCTTCTCGTCCGTCACAACAGGCAGGACGTAAACAGACAACAGTGGTTCCAGGTTCCGGTGGTGGCTGCAGACTAGTGCTGATGGGGAAACTCTCTTCAACAAAAGTTTGGCCTACAGGGTACACTGTCGACCCCTAGTAACGTGCGCTCTGTCAGAATTAACAACGTGGAATTTTGTCTCGTGCAGAAGCAGTAACAGCAGGAGCAAACTGCAGCCACAGTAGCATGAGCTTATCATCAGTGCCATCAAAAGCAGCACCAGAATCAGCAGGAGCAGCAACAGCACCATCTTTGCCCCCAGCACCACCACTAGCAAAGCCAGCACCACAACTAGCACCACCAGCACCAACCAGGATCACCACCACTTCCACCACTAGCTTCACCAGCACTAGCAGATCACTACCAGCACCAACCAGGATCACCACCAGCAACAACCCAGATCACCACCAGCACAAACCAGGATCACCACCAGCTCCACCACTAGCTCCACCAGCACCAGCAGGATTACCACCAGTGCAGAGAGCCGAGGTTAACTCCTCTCACAAGGGCGTCTCACCAACCTCCCCCCTGGACATAAATCTTGGCAGTGCCGTAATTCCTTCTATTCATCAAACAAGTTCCTCAATTACCCTCATCCCACGTGATCATTAATATTTTTATATATTCAAATTACTGGAGCGGGCTGATGTGCTTGGATTTTATTTTCTCTTGCGCTTAGGCAGAGCGTGGGAAGCTGTGAGGTTGGCAACCCCAGGGATGAAGGGATGGAGAGGTAAACCTCCAGTGACTTTGATGGGGTTGGGAAACCTCCAGTTACCAAGAGGGGAAGTGGGGAACCTCCAATGAATAGGGTGTGTTTGCCACTAATGGTTATTGGCACATGCCGACACACAACCTGTTTGGTGTGTGTTTATTGTGTGTGTGTGTGTGTGTGTGTGTATGTGTGTATGTGTGTGTGTGTGTGTGTGTGTGAATAAAGTTCGTTGCACAACGCGCAGTTCGCTAACGTGACATTCGCAAAGAACCCAGCTACACAGGAGGAAATTAGCTCTAACAGCACGAAGTCAAACCTCACACTAATAGTGCCCGAGGCTCAAGGCATCTCCAGCCCGCTGCAAATAATTTATTTTCTATTATTATTATTATTATTATTATTATTATTATTATTATTATTATTATTATTATTATTATTATTATTATTATTATTATTATTATTATTATTAAAGTGTGTTGCTGTTCTTGTTTATATGTTCATGCAGCGCCTGGTGAAGGTAGCTCCCAGATGTACATCATATTTATAAACTGTGGCGTGCGCCGAGTACAATTAATTGAGCGTTCATCACACAGCCCCTTCTTTCATTCCCCTGAACCAGTCGAACTGGCAGTCAGGTCCGGCGTGGATGCAGAGGGGCACCAACCACGCTGATTCGTTTTCAGGTTTATACATCTACCAATTAGGTAAGAGCTTACCCCCAGGGGGAACTGAAGTTACGTTTCCACAGCAGGTTGGACGGAGACTGTTGCTGAGGTTGGTTAAGTACGTACACACACATAAGAACATAAGAAAGAAGGAACACTGCAGCAGGTCTACTGGCCCATGCGAGGGAGGTCCAATTATCCCATCGGCTTAAGCCAATGCCTTAACCTAGTCAGGTCAGGTCACATTCACTTAAGGAAGGAGCACGGCATCTGACCTAGTAGCAAAGGCTAGTCAGGTCCAACTCACACCCACCCACACCCACACATGTATTTATCTAACCTATTTTTTAAACTACACAACGTCTTAGCTTCTATGACGGTACTCGAGAGTTTGTTCCACTCATCCACAACTCTATTACCAAACCAGTGCTTTCCTATATTCTCCCTGAATCTGAATTTTTCCAACTTAAAGCCATTGCTGCGAGTCCTGTCTAGGCTACATACTTTTAGCACGCTATTTACATCCCCTTTATTAATTCCTGTTTTCCATTTATACAACTCAATCATATCCCCCCTAATTCTACGCCTTTCTAGAGAGTGCAGATTCAGGGCCCTCAGTCTATCCTCATAGGGGAGATTTCTGATACATGGGATCAACTTTGTCATCCTCCTTTGTACGTTTTCCAGAGCATTTATATCCATTCTGTAATACGGTGACCAGAACTGTGCAGCATAATCTAAATGAGCCTAACCAAAGATATATAGAGTTGAAGAACAACCTGAGGACTTCTATTATTTATACTTCTTGATATGAAGCCAAGGATTCTGTATACATGTTGTAAATATTGATGGAGGGAACATACGGGAACTCTAATACTACTAACATTTATGTTTGTCTTTGCTTTTATTTGTTGACGATTGCTAATTGACTGGAGACTTGAGTTATAGCTAGGTACAACAAGCCTTTCTTCATGTACCGTTGTTTGCATTACAACCGGACCTACGTGATTAGAAAGGGACATACGCTCATACTAGTTATACGCCTGTTTGAAGGAAAATGGATAGCACTGTACGCCCCCATCACTTAACATGAGTGGAAGTAAAGGTGGTAAGACACAACGTCACATATATCACATGAGGATGACATAAATCACTTTGCAAGAGACATAAATCACGTTTTTTTTTTTTAAAGAAAATTCTACGTGGAACGTAAATCATTCCGTGTAGTTAGTGAGACAGTTACAAGGGTTGAAAGTAATTTTTTAGGAAACATGAATAATACTTTGGTACAAACAGTCCTCCAGTAACAAGCATGGATAATACTTTAGCAGAAATAGTCCTCCAGTAACAAGCATGGATAATACTTTAGCAGAAATAGTCCTCCAGTTACAAGCATGGATAATACTTTAGCAGAAATAGTCCTCCAGTAACAAGCCTCGAGAATATTTGGCAGAAAAGGTCGTCATAAATCAACAGAAATTAAGTACCCGATAATAGTCTCATTGAACCTGCTTTTTAGCTGTTGAATTTACAGTTATCTTACCACAGCTCATTTCACAGACTAGCAGTATCTAAGGTGAGGTAAGGTTCATGCAGCATCTGGGGAACGGGTGGTAAACAGGTTTTGATCGAAGGAAGATCAGGGTAGCTTTAATTTTAAGGACCAGAAGCCCTTCTCTAGCATCAAAGGAGATTTGCAGAACTCGGTTCTAAAGGTTCGAATGATACCTGTTTATGACAGTGAAGATAATCTAGAATGTGTTAGATAACAGCTAACTGGGATTATGTATTTCGTTTATTGTGTGGTACGATAATAAAATTATCCTTGGCAATATTAATCTGTCTAGTGTTCAATAAAAAAAAAAACACTTATGGAAGGAATCTTATGCCGACGTTTCGTTCAGTTCTGGACCAGTGTCAAGTCACAACTAGGAGAAGAAATGTTGAGAAGGCCTGAAGTCAATACGGAAGGGGGTGGGGGAAGAAGGCAGTGGTAGTGGTGATGGTATTAATAGTAGGAGTGATAGAAGTAGTGGTGATGGTAGGGAACTTTTTATTCTGACTAGTTTGTCATACGCAAAATGTAGGTAATTTAGATCATCTTTGGCCATAATAAGATATGCCACCACGAGCAAGACGCAGCGAGAGTCATTATTCTTAAATTGAAAGGGTTTTCAGTCTGCAACTTGCGATCAATCTCATCAGACTTGCAACCTCAGACTGATGAGAGCTTGTAGACTGAACGACACTATTTCCATGCTAGGTCATGCTTAGCTATGCTATAAAAGAAAGAAAAAGAGAAAAACGGCTTCAAGACAGGCATCGATATCCATCTCCTTTGTACAAAGATACAAACCAAACATCGTAGGTCGCTGGTTCAAGTACACCCCGTTCCTTGGCTTTCATTCCTGGGGCAGAATGAGTTGTGTTGCCGTGGCTTGGTTGTAGTGGGCGTCAAACCTGACCCTTAACATAATTTAGAAGTCATTTCAACATCAATGGCGCTGCTTTCTATTGTATATATATATATATATATATATATATATATATATATATATATATATATTGAATTATATATTAGAAACGCAAGATATCGTAAAAAAAATAATTGCCAACATGAGTGTGTATTAAAACAACTTACAATTTAAAACTAAAACAAAGAGAGTTTGGTTTTATTGAAGGAAAAAATTTCTTGGTGCATTGAAAAAAATAATCTGCAGATAGATTGTGCGATAGATAAACATGAGGAATTGTGACATTTTTAAAATACAATAACGTTGCACACAACTGTTGATGCAGATGCTGGTGTTGCAGGTGTTGTTGATACAGGTGTTGATACAGGCGTTGTTGATGTAGGTGTTGTTGGTGCAGGTGTTGTTAATGTAGTTGTTGCTACAGATGTGGCTGATGTAGATGTTATTATTGAAGGTGTTGTTGATACAGGTGTTGCAGTGTTTCTCAGGATAAAACATCTCCCTGTAATAGACTGAGAAAGCCTGCCACTCAGACCATGCATCATCGTCGATAAAGATACGCAGGTGTTGCCTATGTTGTCCTGTTCGTCAATGTGAGGGTATTATTGAACGAGCGTCGAGAAACCGACGCTCTGCAGTACGTAAGGAAACAGAGGGCGTCAAGTGGACGCCCACTAGGCGTGTCATTCTAAGATCTGACACAGTCACGAGAGAAATATATTCATGGAGACTCAGATTCTCTCCTCTACCCCTTCCCCCTACCTCGCTCTGTATCTGTCCCCTCCGTCAGTAGCCTCCCCTTTGCCCTGTCAGTATTCTTCCTCTCCCTCCGTCAATGCCCTCCCTCCCTCTCCCATCATCAATGCTCTCATCACCCTTCCCTATGAGTAACCTCTCCCCTCCCACTATCAATGCCCTCCCCTTCCCATCATCAATACTCTCCCTTCCCACTGTCAATATCCCCCTCCCCACTATAAATACCCTCTCCCCTCCCACCATCAATTCCCTCTCCCCTCCTACCATCAATACCCTCTCCCCTCCCACCATCAATACCCTCTCCCCTCCCACTATCAATACCCTCTCCCTCCCACTATCAGTCCCCTTCCCTCTCCATCACTACCCTCCTCCCTGAACTCCCTCTCCATAATCCCCTAATAATATCCTTAACATAAACACCCTCCCCTCTCCTCACCAATACTCTCCCTCCCATCAACTCCCTTCTCCTTTCCCCTCTCCTAAAATTACTGTCCCTCACTAACTCAGGTTAAATTTGATATAATTGTATATCCAGTCTGACTAATTCTGATAAATACAATTCTCAATAAATTTAGTATCTGTCACTACACTCTCTCGGTCACGCTTGAATTGTATAAGTGTATTAATACACTAGGTAGGCAGATGAACAGCACAGCAAATATCGCGAACAAGCGATACAAGATGCAATATATATATATATATATATATATATATATATATATATATATATATATATATATATATATATATATATATATATATATATATTAAGAGCGGCCACCAACTGCTAGCCTGACTGTAAAAATTTAAGGAGACCTCCTCCCATCACCACTATTCAGTCAGGGTACAGTTCATCTCCTCAAACTTTTCATGGATTGCCGGGATTCGACCTGGGATGGAGGGGGTAGACATCACATGACAAGACCTCCGCTCTGCCAACCTTAGTCACAATATCAGGTATAATAGTCACCTGCTGCCTGACTCACGTCATGACTGGGGCAGCCTGACTCGTGTAGTGAGGGAGGGTTGACTCACGTAGTGAGTGAGGGAGGGTTGACTCATGTAGTGAGTGAGGGAGGGTTTACTCATGTAGTGAGTGAGGGAGGGTTGACTCACGTAGTGAGTGAGGGAGGGTTGATCACGTAGTGAGTGAGGGAGGGTTGACTCATGTAGTGAGTGAGGGAGGGTTGACTCATGTAGTGAGTGAGGGAAGGTTGACTCACGTAGTGAGTGAGGGAGGGTTGACTCATGTAGTGAGTGAGGGAGGGTTGACTCATGTAGTGAGTGAGGGAGGGTTGACTCACGTAGTGAGTGAGGGAGGGTTGACTCATGTAGTGAGTGAGGGAGGGTTGACTCACGTAGTGAGTGAGGGAGGGTATAAATCCACTCAGTGTTAAGGGAACAAACAAGAGGCAGCCCTCCTCACCAGACAAGCCACAGCGACCACGAAGTGTGAGGGTCTGGCAACGATGCCTCATCCCTAATAAGAACGTACGACTATCAACATGCGCACACTTAGAGCTTTCGTACAAAACAGCTGAAAAACGTAAACTAACACTTCATCAGACGTGTTGCCAAACAGACAAACAGTGAGCCACAACACCGCCGTGTGGAAACATTTACATGCATAGAGGCAACACTCACAACACCCTCCTCCGGGACAACACCTGTCATCATTTACAAGTTATTAAGAATAAATAATCGTCTTTAGCTCTTCACTCTCCGCGCCACACACAACAGGGAGTCTGAATAATAAATCCAAAATATACCTCTGTACTAGAGAACGATCTAGCTGATCAGCTCTTTCTCACTCTCTCCTCTCCCTCTCACACAAGAGGGGCAAGCCAAGTGTCTATCGACAAATGTCTTTGAGAAACGGTAACTCACACACGAATACACACCCCAGGCCAAGTGTCTGACCACAAATACCATTGACAGATGGTAACTGACACACACACACACACACACACACACACACACACACACACACACACACACACACACACACACACAATAATCCTGAAGAAAATGCGAAAACAGAGGAGGCTACAAGAAGGCTGCAAGAGGACCTGGGGAGACTTCAGGAAAAGTGGCATAAACACCCAGAAAACCAAGTGTATGAAACTCGAACACCGAGGAAAGAAGCAGAGCAGAAAATACCATCCGGGGACGTTTAAACTCACGGAAACAACCAAAGGAAAACAAATCAAAGCTGTCCAATTCTTGAAATTGTCCCACGAAACACGCACACACCACAAAAAAAATATGAATTCCACTAACCGATAAACTAGTGTGGATTACTGAACACAAAAAAATTGTGGAAGCTCGAGCCTCCGTTTGTTATCCATGGCCCGCTGTCTCAGATCAGTCATTCCATATTTATGTTCACAGATAAACATAGTAACACCAGCACTACTAGTTCAGCTCGTGACCGTGTGAGTGACATTCAAGAGGCTAGACAGACACGTATGTATAAAAATAAACTTTACATTAAACGTGCATTTCCTTCTTGAGTACCCAGCACCTGTGTGGAGCCTTCGTTTAGAGTAGCACAAAGTTACTGGTGCAAGAGCTGCCAATTTTAATTATTCCAATTATTATTGTTACTATTAATATTTTAGAACATTTGCCACCTAGGTAGGATGACTCGAAAAAGAAGAAACACTTTCATTGACATTCATTTAATCACTG